>JAJIYU010006086.1:0-21269 GCA_030144865.1 Tinospora cordifolia | reverse complement strand
TTATTTTATTTTTCATGTGCCAACCCACCATTTGCACCCAAAATTTCTTAAAATCTTTGAGATTAATTTATTTGACTTATTTTATTTATTTTAAATTTTTTTGACAAAATTATGGGGTATTACAATGGAAAAGCTATGCTAGCAAGAGGAGAAGACCTCTAGAGTTTAATACAGGTGATTGAGTATTCTTGAGAATCAACCCTCTGAAGGGGATCAAGAGATTCAGGTACAAGGGAAGGCTTCACCTAGATTTATTGGTCCATTTGAAGTACCCAAACAAGTTGGTGAATGTGCTTATAAGCTGGACTTACCAAATATAATGTCCCCGATCCCCAACATATTCCACGTGTTGATGCTATGGAATTATGAACCAGACCCCTTTCCAATCATATCATGGGAGGAAGTTAATATCCGGGACGATGCTACTTATGAGGAACCAACGATCAGGATGCTAGATCAAAAGGTGTAGTGTCACAAAACCAATGACATCTCGTTACTCAAGGTTTTGGGGAGACATCATAACCTAGAAGAGGCAACCTAGGAATTGGAGAACAAAATGCAGAAGAAGTACCCAGACTTCTTCACCAAGAACATCTAATTGGATGGCATTGTCTAGGTATGTGATTCCTTTAAATTTCGAGGACAAAATTATGTTAAGGGTGATAGGTTGTAATACCTCGAAATTCATACAAAATCTTGAAAAATAAATTTTACATAAAAATATTTCAAGTGCAATAAACTTTGGGAATATCCAAGAAATTATGATTCATATGATGTAGAAGGTAATGTATGAAAGAATCGATGAATTAAGCGAAAATCAAAACCCGACATGTTGACCAACCATTGGTTACCGTGATAATTACATAAACTATCACAATAATGGTCTCTAAAATGTAGAAAAGTGAAATTTTTCTTGGTTACCGCACTAGTGTTTGCAACTACCACGGTAATGCGAATCAAAACTCAGAAAAACTAATGTGGTCTTGATTATCATGATAGAGAAGTGGGTTACTTAGGTAATGTGTAAATATATAAGTTAAAATAGTGCATAGAAAAACCCTAATCGCATTGTTCTACCCTGCCATCGCACACCTCCTCCCACGAATTGATACCAGCCACCGACAAACAACTTTTGTTTTGCTCCCATACACATTCTAAGTTAGTTTTGATCCACTCCATCACCATTAGCTCTCTAACAAGCATTAATAGAAGAAAAACTGCACAGTTCGTGGAGAGTTTAGACTGTAATTTGTCTCCAAAAAATGGTATTAAGGTAGGGTGTTTGTTTCACAAAGAATACTTGATTTCCCACCACTATTTCATGGTTCCTAAGGATATACATGCTCTTTTGATGGAACAAAGCCCTAGAACCATTCTCAGCATGCTTTCCCACCATTGTTTCATGGTTCCTAAGGATATACATGCTCTTTTGATGAAACAAAGCCCTAAAACCATTCTTAGCATTTGTGTGAGGGAAACAAAAGAGTTAGCGGATAGCATCAAGGTATAATGCCTCTCTACTCTTTATAATTTTGTTTTCGAGTCTAAAGTCTTATGGATTGAAGTCCCATGCACAAGAGGAAATGAGAAACATACGAATAGAATGCAATTCTCTAGGAATCGCATGAGTACCATAGTAGTAATAACGATAGTGCACTGCACACATGAAGATCCTTAAGAGTTACCGCAATAATACCAAGTCTATTGCTGTAACAATATGAAAATCTTCCCAAAACGTATACTACCATGGTAGTTTATCATGGTAGTGCGATTAACCCTCACGGATTACCGCGGTAACAAGAGTGAAGTTTTATTTTTCATTTTGATATACAGACTTTGATCACCATGGTGTTTCCCTATACTACCACGATACATAGTAGAAAAAAACCAACATGTGTCTGTTAGGTCTTCTTTATGCAACATATACCATATAGATTAAAGAATCATTAAGTAATGATTAAAAAAACACTAGAAATGCTTCAATATCTAAGCAAAATAGTATATAACCCTTGAGAGTTGAGGACTCAAGGAGAATTGGAAACTAAAGCAAAGGATTTCAAGAGTTGAACAAAGAAACAGATGGAAATGAATACCCTAGACTCTTTAGTATTATTTTGGTTTGAATATGAAACATGATTAAATGTTGACTTGTATTGACTATTTAGAAACATGCTAGGTATGTATGTGACACCTATGAATGATCTTTTGTCTTTTATGATGTTGATAGCATGTTGTAATGTTCATAGATACTCATACTCTTTGGAACATATGTTATGTATACTATGTGAGGAATAAAATGACTTGTGTGATCCTAAGCATGATGTACTGTCGATTGATGACCTATTGTTTATTTATATTTGGATATTGATACTGTGAACATGCTTGTGGTTACTAAGTAAAGATGATTAAAAGAGTTAACCATGTATCGGCGTGGTGATGCGGATACTGTGATAGTAGTCTAGCATCATCATGGGTGTTCTCAACCCAAGGCAAGTCTTGATATTACTGTGGCAGTAGTAAGATGGGACTGAGAGTTGAGTTGGGACTTCAACCCCTGGAGTGATAGTCAAGTTGAGAATTCACTCTTGAGATAGGGTTTTGTATGGGTAACTGGCCTTTGGGAGTTACTTTCAATATTCTGAACCTATTGGGGAATACCGTGGAAAGTCCTTTCGATCTTAATGTCAACTTAAACAATGAATTGTATGAAACATCTAATACCTAATAAATGATTGCATGTTTTATGTTCTGACTTTAATAATACTCGATATGTTTTTTGTATGATCCATGGGGCTCTTGAGCTCACCCCACTAATCATTTTTTAGGTAATCATTGAAGGCACTTGGACTAACAAGAAATGGAATAATCATTTTGTAGTGACGGTATGCCTTACTAATGAGGTTGTGTAGGATTGAAACTATTTTTTCTATTTGTTAGTTGTAGGACAATGTGACACACATTACTTTATTTGTTTATTTATGTGTTGGATTCAGTTATTGGGCCAAACATTTATTATTCGTTTGAACCACTGCCATTGGGTCAGTGTCATTTATTATTGAGATTAAGTTGATTCATGTCATTTAGTTTGTCATCACTATGTTTTTATTTTTCATGAGATGAGCTAATATGTTGCTATGCTAATATATGAGGGGATGAAACCTAGTATAAAGAAACCAGGAGAGGATATGAGAAACAATAATATTTCGATGCCCGGATGGTGAAAGTGGGAGTGACCGCATATTGATGTAAAAGCGAAAGCGACTGCATGCAAATATGATTACATCTCAAGTTTAGAGACCAGTGCACCGATTGTGGCAAATGTAACCACATTCCAGGGCCAGGGTGTTACATTTCAATCTAGGGATGTCTCCTAGGGTGAGCATCAACAATTGAGGACACTTACTAGTAAAGGCAATGATTGTCAGACATACTTTCTAACATAAGCTCATGTGCATGAGTAAACCTTAAATAATACTTAGAAAGGATCCCACATGGGAGTGGTGTTAAACCAATTCATGATCATAAGGTTCAACGTAGCACATGAAGGGATAAACCTATGGTGATCAAACACAAACTTACAACACTAAAACCAACTACCTAGGGACAATACCAACGCAATCAAATATGGATACATCACATTAGTATATGGCTCTAAACTTATTAGTCCTACCTTAGTTTGACAAATCAAGATTATAAATTATAAGGTAGTAATTATCATGCTTCACTAACACCAAGCATATGATTATTCAAATCAATTTGACATGATAAAGTTATTCAAATACAATATTTATTATGATCGACTCCATAATAATCAATGAGCATGGTGTCATCATATGAGAAACTGTTAGTTGCATAGCATACTAATTATATTATAGGTATTTTGCAAATTTTTTGCATGGGTTGAATAGGAAATAAGATATATTTTCTTATATATAGGTACTTAAGCATTTATATTAGCATGGCATCTCATTTACATAGTTAGAGAATTTCAATATAGTTTTTATGCATTTATACTTGTGATTTAATGCCAAGAAAATGAGCTTTGTTGTCTATGCAGGTCTTGGTTGAATGAAAATAGGTATACAGAGGAAAGAAGACAGAAAAAGACTAAAATGGCAGAAATCTACTGATTACCACAATTGAACATCAAATTATCGTTGTATCCAAAGTGTACAAAGAAGGAAAAGTCAAGCAATTCACTACTATGACTCATTAACATCATAGATAGAATGAGAAGGCATTGCAGGAATACATTACCGTGGTAGAGGATTAGACAACTATGGCAACCAGAAGACAATTTCATTGAACAAAGAGATTACTATAGTAGCCTACCGCGGTAGTGTGACGATTTTACAGTTTTGTGAATTTTTGGATTTTTGATTACTGATACTACCATGATCAAGTATTGCAATAGTGAATTTAAACAAATTTTAGGATTTTTAACCAATGTTTTAGGAAATCTTAAGTGGACATGTATAAATTGATAAGTGAATTAGGGTTCAAGATTATTGGATTTGACAACAGTAGTGAGAGCTAGAGCAAGGAACAAAGAAGCGCACGAAGAAAGAGATCAAGAATATAGTATGGTTTTTGATTTGCCTAATTAATTGTTCTGCACTCTCTACACTATGTCAAGCTAAATATCTTAATTCTAGGATGTAATTTTGATTTTAAGAACCCTTAATTTTGTGTTTCGATTAATCTATTTTGATGTCTTATTTTATACTTATGTTCTTATTTTTTTATTTATTGGCTATAGATAGGAAGGTTTTAGATTGTTAAACTAACCAAGAGAGAGGTTTGACGGTTTGATCATCAATGTATAGATATAGACAAATCAATTAAATAGGAAGATCATTGATTTTATAGGAGGTTGCATGTGAATTTTGATTTTACTACATTAGTTAGTTTACTATGCACCTTGGGAGAAGGTTTGAGTAATTTAACTAATAGATAATAAAATAACTCGAAAGGGGGTTTTAATTACCAGTGCTAAAACCTACAGAATTAGGAAATAGATTAGTTGAAATAAGAATTAAGGGGGATCGTATGAGGTTTTACAATCCTAGAAACTTGATTGATATAGTTTTCAAATCTAGTATTATTTTGATTTAGATTTCATTTAAGTTTACAACATTCACTTGATTTATAGCCTCAATAAAGTTGATACTAGTAGTAGATTGAGATTTAAGATTGTTGGCAATTAATTATTCCCTGGGGATGATTTCTAGTTTACTACTAAGTATTACTAGTGCAATACTATACACTTTCAATGTTTGAAATAAGTTTTTGGCGTTGTTGCCAGGAAACGGTGTACAATAATCTTAGAACCAATTGAATTTGGTTAAATCTTAATTAAGGCAATTTTATTTTTATTTTATTTTATAATTTAATTCATTGGATGCACTTGATCTTTTTTATTTTGCTTGTTGTGTTTTAGGTTGTTGATGAGTAGAGACTCAACTAAGTTGAGTGACCTTAACTTGTCAAGGACACTTTGGCAAATCCAACTAGATGTTAGAGATCATTTATCTGATATGGCTGAAAGTAGTACATCTGCTCTTGGCAATGATGGTGAAGCACTACTTCGAGACTTTTTCAAGCCTGTGTTGAATAACAACTACTCCAAAATCACTAGAACGCCCATCAATGCCAATAATTTTGAGTTGAAGCCATTCCTAATCACTACGATGCAGCAACAACAGTTTGGGAGTTTGGCTATAGAAGGTACAATCGCACACTTGAAATCATTCATGTAGATTTGTGATACAATCAAGATGAATGGTGTGATTGAAGAACAACAGATACTAAGGATTTTTTTATTATCTCTAAGGGATAAAGCAAGGACATGGGTGCAAACTCTCTTACCGGGTAGCATCACCCCTTGGGAAGAAATGAGTCAAAAGTTTCTCCAGAAATATTTCATTCCAGGTAAAGTGTACCACCTTCAGGTACATTCTTTCAAGCAGTTGGACTTTGAATCTCTCTATGAAGCTTGAGAGAAATTCAAAGATTTATTAAGAAGATGCCCTCAGCATGGTTATCTCCCTTGGCTCCACTTTTAGATGTTTTATAGTGGTTTGACACCACCTACTAGTATATTGGTTTACTCAGCAGCTGGAGGATCCTTGATGGAAAAGTTCACAACAAAGGCCACACAAATCATTAAAGATATGGCAACAAATGCCTATGGACATGGTACAGAGAGGATTAGTAAAACGGGTTGGCATCCATGAGATTGATGAAATTATAGCCTTACAAGCTCAAATAACATCTATGACTCTCCAATTGAATTTTGGGATGAGAAGGTTGGAAGTGGACAATTTTAGGCCCCTTAGAATTAATCAATCCTATCAACGGTTGAAACACATAATGCCTTTTTTATGGAAGAAGCATCCATAGAGCAGTTGAATGAAGTGAACCCTTTCAAAAACTTTCAGGGATAGCAACATAGAAACTTTGCTCCTAGGTACTACCATATGGATGTTTGTAATCATGAGAACTTCTCATATGCAAAAAAAAAAATGTACAACAAGCACCACTAGGTTTTGTACCTCAGTTAAATCTACATGAGAAGAAGCCATCCTTAGAAGACAAGATGGATGAAATGATGAACATGCAAGGTCGCTTCCTCATTGAGGAATTGATAGGGAGAGAGGATAAAAATGACAATAGAGTTTCAAGGTTGGAGGTTCAAATGGAGAACATGAATGTCACAGTGAAGAGCCTTGAAACTCAAATGGGATAGTTAACACAAGCATTCTCTAGCCAGCAGCAAAGTTCCTTCCTAAGTGATACTCAAGTGAACCGAAAGGAAAACTGGAAGGCAATCATGACCAGAAGTGGAAAAGAACTACAAAGTCCGCCCTATCCATCTAGCCCCACCATTATAATTGAAGAGACTGATAGTTTTCAAAAGGTTGCACTAAACAATCCACTGAGATAGAGAAAAAGGAACCTAAATAGAAGATAGATTGAGAACTCTCAAAATAACTATTCAAGGTAGCGAACACATTGAACCTCAAACACTACCCTTTCCTCAGAGATTTCAAAAGAAGAAATTGGATGAGCAATTTGCAAAGCTTTTGGAAATGTTCAAAAAGATTCACATTAACATCCCATTTGTAGAAGCATTACAACAAATGCTCAACTATTTCAAGTTCATGAAGGATGTCTAGAAAGCAAAAACTAGAAGATTTTTAACTAGTGAATCTTACAGAGGAATGCAATGCCATCCTTCAGAAAACGCTTCCTCAAAAATTGAAAGATTCAGGGAGCTTTACTATTCCATGCAACATTGGCTCAAAAATCTTTAAAAAGGCACTTTTTGATATGGGGCGAGTATCAACCTTAGGCCCATGTCAACATGCAGAAGATTGGAGATGTCATAGATAAAGCCCCCCACCATTACTCTTCAGCTTATTGACAGATCTATTACTTATCCATGGGGCATCATTGAGCATGTGTTAGTAAAGGTTGATAAGTTCATCTTCCCAACAAATTTCATTGTTTTAGATATGGAAAAAGATGAGGAGATACCACTAATTCTTGGGAGGCCCTTCCTAGATACCAACCATGCACTTATTGACATACATAAGGGCAAGTTTACTTTGAGAGTGAATGAAGAGCAAGTGGTCTTCAACCTCTATAAGATGAATGCAAAAGAGTGGATGTGGTAAATTCTTGAATTGTTGAAGTGGTGGACAAATTCACTCTCAAGATGATATAGTTGGTGCATTACTCACTCTATTTTCTCTTTCAAACCCATGACTAAAGATAAGAGACTGAATATTCTAGCATTGGAAGCTTCACCACCTGAGCCACATAGCACAAATACTCCTTTGCTTGATCTCTCCCAATCTCAAGTTTCCCAAGACGTTCCTAAGGCTATTGATTTGAAATCTCTTCCTAATTATTTAAAGTATGTCTATTTGGGTGGAGCCCATCCTTGCTAGTCATTATCTCTTCTTCCTTGACTTCTATTCAAGAAGAAAAGTTACTACGGACTTCGGGAACATAAGTCCACGATTGGGTGGACAATTGAAGATATACGGGGCATAAGTCCTGCAATATGTATGCACAAGATTCTCACGGAGGAGTCTCATAGACCTACAATAGAGCATCAGAGGAAACTTAATCCTATCATGAAGGAAGTGGCCAAGAAAGAAGTGATGAAGTGGCCAAAGGTAGGTATTATATATGCTATGTCACATTTATAGTGGGTCAATCCTATTCATGTGGTGCCAAATAAGGGAGGAATAAATATGATCACAAATTGTAAGGGCGAGATTATTGCTTCTAGAACTACTACAGGGTGGTGAGTCTGCATTGATTACAAAAAATTGAACAAAGCCACGAGAAAAAACCACTTCTCTTTGTCATTTGTGGATCAAATGCTTGACCGCATTGCATGGTATGATTTCTATTGCTTGTTGGATGGGTATTCAGGTTATAATCCAATCGTCATTGCTTCGAAAGATCAAGAAAACATCACTTTTACTTTCCTCTATGGTATCTCACATTTCGGAGGATGCCCTTTGATTTTTGCAATGCACTGACTACTTTCGAGTTGTGCATGATGGCTTTATTTGTTGATATGATAGAAAACATTATGAAAGTTTTCATGAATAACTTCTCAGTTTTTGGTGCGACATTTGACGACTACCTCATCAATTTAGAAAAAGTTCAATCCTGAGGGAAAAACCTATTCCTAAATTGGGAGAAATGTCATTTTATGGTGTGAGAGGGCATAGTTTTTGGGGACAAAGTTGTAGTTGGAGTACAAAAGGTGGACTGTGCCAAAATTGAAGCAATTGAGAACTTGAAACCTCCTACATCAGTTCAGGAAGTTTGTACTTTCTTGGGCCGCACATGTTTCTATCACTGATTCATTAAAATTTTTTCTCATATTATTTGCCCTCTGTGCCATCTATTTGAGAAGGAAGGTGAATTAAATTTCAACAATGAGTGCCTTAAGGCATTTACTACGCTTAAGAAGGCACTCATGTCTACTCTTATTGTGTTTACTCTTGTTTGGGGAGAACCATTTGAGATCATGTGTGATGCTAGTGATTGTGTTGTTGGAGCTATTTTAGGACAAAGGCATGATAAGCTATTGAGAGCTATCTGTTATGCAAGCAAGACACTTGACGGTGCCCAAAAATTATATTACTACTGAGAAAGAGTTGCTAGCTGTTGTCTTTGCTTGTAACAAATTTTGAGCTCATATTGTGGGTTCCCTTGTCGTAGATTGTATTCACTGATCATGTTGCAGTACGCCATCTGTTTGCTAAGAAGGATGTTAGGCCCCACCTTATCCAATGAATCCTTCTCCTTCAAGAGTTTGACATTGAAATAAGGATAAAAAGGGTTTAGAGAATGTGGTAGTTGACCATCTATCCCGTCTCCCTGGGGACATTGCTAATGACCTTATGTGTATTGTTAAATTGTTCCCTAATGAGCAGCTTCTGACAATAATGGACCATCTACCATGGTATGCTGACTTTGCTAACTGTTGAGCAGCATGTAAAGCTCCACTAGATCTATCAAGAGCTTAGCTTAAGCACTTCACACACAAAGCCAAGTTTTATTTATAGGATGATCCATTTATCTAGTGTCGACGTACTAACAAAATCATTCATTGATGCATTCCCGATGATGAAATTCAGAATGTCCTTCATGACTGTCATGCCCCTCTTTATAGGGGCCACTACAGTCATGAACGAACTGCCAGACATGTTCTTAAAAGTGAGGTTTGTTGGCCCACTATGCATAAAGATGCCTATCAATTTGTGAAGACCTGTGAAGCATGCCAAAAGCTAGGAAATACCACCAAGAAGAATGAAATGCATCTAAATTCATTTGTTGAAATTGAACTCTTTGATGTATGGGGAATTGATTTCATGGGACCCTTCTCGTCATCTAATGGTAAACAATATATATTGTTGGTTGTGGATTATATTTCTACGTAAATGGAGGCATAGCTATTACAAAAAATGATGCTTGAGTAGTTCTCGAGTTCTCGGCTGCAATATCTTCTCTAGATTTAACACACCGTGAGCTAAGGTACACACTTCTGTAACTGTCTATTTAATAACCTTCTCAATAAATAATGTGCAACACATTCTATGGCTTTGACCTATCATCCTTAAGAAAATGGGCAAGCAAAGGTTTCTAACCACGAGATCAAGGCAATTCTTTGGAAAACTAAAGGCAATTCTTTAGAAAATGGTGGGCAAGAATGGCAAGGATTAGGCATTGAAGCTTTATGATGCATTATGGGCTTATAGGAATGCCTTCAAAACTCCTATCGGCATGTCACCTTATCAGCTAGTGTATGGAAAATCCTGCATCTACCATGTGAGATGGAGCGTCAAGCTTATTGGGCAGTGAGAAAGCTTACTTTGATGTGCAAGCTTGTGGTTAGAACTGACTACTTTAGCTTGTGGAGCTTGAAGAATTTCAGAGGGAAGCCTTTGGAAATAACTGCATTTATAATGAAAGGACCAAGAAATGGCATGATAAATTGATAAAGAAGCAAGAATTTGAACCAAGCTAGCAAGTCGTTCTATTCAATTTCCACCTACGATTATTTCCCAGATAGCTGAACTCCTGTTGGTCTGGCCCATTTCTTGTTATATAAGTATTTTTCTATAGAGTTGTTGAATTACATAGTCTTGTAAATGGGCTTCGGTTCAAGGCTAATCATCAAAGACTGAATATTTTTTATGGAAGAACAAAACAGAACATCGAATCCATTGCTTAAAAGATTAATTATCTATTTTTGTGTTGAGATAACGACATTAAACATAACACTTAGTGAGAAGCAACCAACTCTTTTCCCTTTTCTTTTCTCTTTGCTTTTATTTTTGTTATCGTTTGCATTTTATTTACTAGGGGGCATGCATTTTCTATTAAAAAAATAGAAAAAATTACTGGTTACCGTTATATAGTACCGCGCTTACTAGGGGAGTTATTTAACATGATTAGGCTACCGCAATGCACCACCATGGTAACCAAAACCCTTACTTTTGTAACATTGGGTTACCACAGTGCATTAGTGCAATAACTAGAACCATGGTTTTTTTTTTTTTTTGCATAGATTACGTTACCTCAGAAGACTACAATGGTAAGTTAATCTGAACATTACTGTGGTAGTCTATTGTGGTAATGGTACAACAATACATTTTTTGAATTTTACAGGTTTTCATTATCATGGCAGTGCATTAACTACCGTGAATGCCAACCATTGTTTGTCATTTCTGTGCATGATTTTTGGTTGGAAACTCCTAAATTCTTCTACTCTCTTTAGTTTCTCTTGCACTTCTCATCATCCATCCATTACGATGTGAGTAAATTTATTTCTTTCTTGTGTTTTCTTCCTTTTCCATGCCTATTTCTTGTCTGTCATTAGCTTTCAATGATTTTTTATTAACTTTGCATCGCATGCTCATTTTTATGCAAAATTCAACTCTATTATTCATTTTTACACATTGAGCATGTTCATTTCATTCCATTATTCCGATGAGCCTTATTTTGACTCTTTTGTGTGCTACAATGCTATTGAATTATCCAAGATATATTGTAATTGTTGACCATCTCTATTATCACATGATTATTATATTCTGTCTACTAACACTTGATTCTAGGGCCCTTAGAATGAAGAATATAGCTACTAAGCAAAAGAGTGCACCACCACTGGCAACAGTGAAGATCAACTCCGCTTCAAGTTAGCGGAGGCCAAAGAGAAATTCAAGCATATCAAGGATTTTAGACATATCATCCCTGAGTGTGGCATTATGTTAGAGGATGAAGAGTGCCAACTAGGCATAGACTCTATAGTAATTGTGAGACACTGGGAGCGACCGATCCGCGCACGTGACGCACTGTCCAAATCTATTGTCCAGGAATTCTATTCCAACATCTATGGACATAGAGGCACAAAGGTGTGGGTGTTGGGCACATGATGCTGAGTTGATTAATTCTTTGCATTGACTGGCAATTGACACGTCTAACAACTTCCTTGAGTACCTACTCAAGAAGTTTGACCCAAAGGACATCTTGCTGATGTTATGTGTTGAGGGCACTTTAGGTCAATGCACCAATGGCTGGCCTGTCAGTCTAGCCAAGAGTTCCTTCACTATCATAGCCAAGTTATGGCTCTATTTTGTTTGTTGTAACATGATACCTACGTTGGCTATTAACAGGGTGCTTTTAGAGAGAGTTTTCCTTGTTTTTTCCATCATCAAGGGCTTCTCCATTAATGTTGGCTAAATCATCTCGAGCTCTATTAGATTGAGCATAAATAAGACTAATGTGGGGCTCCCACATTCTACATTCATCCCAACTCTATGTAGAAGGGCATGTGTCACATGGCCTAGAGGCGAGCCCATTTCTGGATGAAGGACCATATCTTTGCGAGAATGCTTACCACCACAGTGATGAAGACGAGGAAGGCAACAGCTACACCTGCTACATTTACACCATCCGAGCCTATTGCTGCTTCAACTTCTAGAAGCTACCTTACCCGATTCCTTAGTGCAGCATTTCTTGATCTAGCTCAAACGATGCCTCCCCCACCATGCATTACTCGCTATGTGCCAAACTGTAGTGGAGTTCTAGAACCTCCCACCGATGATGATGATGATGGAGACGATGATGCTATTGGTAGAGCGGATGATTTTGATCATTTTATGGAGGCAAAGTTCTTTAGAAACCATGCTTGAGATTGATGTTTT
Organism: Tinospora cordifolia; assembly: GCA_030144865.1. NCBI lineage: Eukaryota > Viridiplantae > Streptophyta > Magnoliopsida > Ranunculales > Menispermaceae > Tinospora > Tinospora cordifolia. The sequence goes on along the minus strand of JAJIYU010006086.1, from coordinate 8,532 downwards.
ATTTTCTAGGGATGTATATATGTTTTTATTTTGCTACTAACTTCAAACTTTTAACCTTGTTATTTGAAATTAATTTTAATGGTGTCAGTAGTTCTTTTAATTGCCTATTTTATTTGTTAATTCCATACTAATCATACTTACTATATTTTTGTTCTATGCATGTTTTCTGAGTGCAAGTGTGCATACGAGTGCCTATGCTTCGGTGTGTCTCTTATTTGTGTGTGTGTGTCATGTTGAAGTTGTGCTATTGAGGACAAGGCACAGTTTAAGTTTGGACCTAGGCATTGAGGAAAATCTTCTTCAAGTCAAGTTATTTTCTTTTATTTTTATATATATTTTGTCCTATATTGTCTCTAAACTATATATTTATAGGCATATCACTTTTTTTATATTGAAATTTTATCATTTAGATATCATGAAATGTCTAGGCATTTAGCATCAGGACATGAGCATGTAGATCATATTTGGGCCACTTAAGCTAAATCCATTCCATTTTTTTTTTTGTTTTGAAAATTTCACTAAGTGATGAGATAAAGAACTAAGGGCACTTTCAAGCAATCTATGTGTTTGGTTTGTCCAAAATTTGACTTTAACAAAACTCTTTAGTCTTAGTTGAATTGAGAATTCAAAAACTAAGAAAAGTGAGGAGTGAAAATCATAACACAAGAGAATTTTTTATTGACTCTTAAAATAATCAAATCTAATTTTGAACACTACTTAGGAATGACTCTAAAAGGGAAGGTTGTAGGCCATCATGGTTTGAGTTTTATCCCTGCACTTAGAAACCTTTGCAGCCAATTTTGAGCCTAGAAGCCTATTTTTTGTGTAATGAGCCTAAACAACATATAAACACTTTACCTTTTATCCATATTTCAATTGAACCTATCTGTGTGCACTCATGGTAATGATAATACCTACTTTGATGATGAAAAGAAGGAAAGGATGCAATCATTAATATATTATTCTGTTAAAAAGGATACATACTTATATGTAGTATTCCAATATTATTGATTAACATTGAGCTTCTTAATTTTGTAGGGGTGAATATATATGGGCACCAATTGAAATGCATATGCAATCATAAGTTTGTGGGAGCCATGAAAATAAGGTTGAGGGCTTAAACAAAGGGATGAATAGAAGGGGATCAAGCATATAAAGAAAAATCAAACAAAGAAGGTTATTATTATTGCTACAAGTGTGCATTTAAGTCAAAAATTTAAATCCTATCACACTTATACCTAGAGCTAGGCCACTTTACAACTTAAAAGAAAGACCATTGATCCTAACTATAGTTTGACTTGAGTGGAGGATAAATAGAAGAGAACATTGATGGGATTTGTGTACTTAAGTATTAGGAGAAGATTTCTATGAGTGGGATGGTAACTACAGATCACCTACACGACATTAGAGGACTAAGATACCGATAGATGAGGGTGAAGTTGATGAAGAATGGAGGATGGACTGAAATTATAGACAAAACCACAATGGCCCTAAGGACTTCTTAATGAATCATAGGCTATAGGAATGGAAAATGGAGGTCATAATGATGAGTGAAAGCGAACGTAACTATTTATGGCATGGGTTTTAAGTTTTAAAAGTTGAGTCAATGTTTAGAGTTGAACAATAGTTTAAGTTTGGGGGTGTTTAGTTGGATAGTGTACTAATTATAGGTATTATGCATATGTTTTACACGAGTTGAGCAGGAAATATGGCATATGTACTTACATATAGGTACTTAAGCATTTATATGAGCATGACATGTCATTTACATAGTTACAAAATTTCAATATGGTTTTTATGCATTTATACTTGTGATTTAATCTCAAGGAAAGATGTTCACTTGTCTATGCAAGGCCAGGATGAGTGAAAACAAGAACACAGAGGAAGAAAAGATGGGAAAAAGGACCAAAATGGCATAAAACTATTGATTACCATAGTAGAACATTAGAGTATTTCAATAACCAAAGTATGAAAAGTCAGGCAATTCCCTACTGTGACTCATTATCATGATAGAAAGAATGAGAAGGCACTACAAGAATACATTACAATGGTAGAGGATTAGACTACAACGATAACCAAAAGATGATTTCACTTAACAAAGAGACTACCACGGCAGTGTGAAGATTTACAGTTTTGCAAATTTTTGGACTTTTGATTGTCAAGACTACTGCAATAACTAATAGATATTAAAATAACTCGGAAGGAGGTTTTAGTTACAAGTGTTAAAACCTACAAAAATAGGAAATAGATTAGTTGAAATAAGAATTAAGGAGGCTCACATGAGATTTTACAATCCTAAAAACTTGATTGATATAGTTTTTAAACCTAGTATTCTTTTGATTTAGATTTGATTTAAGTTTACAACATTCACACTTGATTTATAACCTTAATAAAATTGATACTAATAGTAGCTTGGAATTTAAGATTATTGGCAACTAACTGTTCCTTGAGGATGAAATCCGCTTTGCTACTAAGTATTACTAGTTTGATATTGTACACTTGCAATGCTTGCAACAGTAACAAATTATCACAATAGACCTAAATATGTACACTAGTATGTTTCTCAATATCACTCAATTATACAAAGATGCAAACAATAGCAAGGATATCCGCGGAATACTTATAAAGTCATTGTTGAACATTAAATATTAAATTACATCTATAATCTAAAACTAAAATAAGGCATCTGAGTGTTAAGTTTCACATCCACCTATTCTCAGTCTCTAGCGTTTCCTCAAAATTTGTTGTCTATGTTTCAACACTCCAAAACATACCCTAAAACTTTAAGGGGTCATGTTTAGTGTTTTGTTCAATATCTTAGTGGTTTTTAGGTCTTTTTCTATATATTTTTACCATCTATGGCCAAAGTTGTGGAATAGTGCATCAATTACTATTCCTACCGCATTGTTTGTGCACTATTGGCTCTGTGACGTTGGTTGGACTCAACCAACTTGATTTTGGCCTTAAGGAGTCATTAGTTATATCTTCCATGAACATTTTACACTTGTTAAAGAACTCTAAACACTAAATCATGTTCAACGTGCACTTTTCACATGGAAACCATGACTATACCCTATTTCAATGCACCTAGGTCGTCATTTCATTTGGATAACCACTTGGGACTTAACCTAACCCTAATGCACACATTCAGCCCTTAAGTGTGCACAGTTATGCACAATTTCTAGGTCATCGTATTTGTTTTTCTACTTTCGCAGTGTCCTACAAGGTCATATCCTAGGTTTTTCATTTTCAGCCACTTTTCCATAATTCTAAAACTTTTTCAAGTCATTGCAAGTTGAGTTCATCACAATTACAATGGCTACAACTTTCAGCCCTAAGATCACCCACACTTACCCCACATAAATCTCACACTTTCATGTGTTTTCATGCCACCCATGGTGTGCCATCCTAGGCTACCCTTTTATGGTTGTGGTCCCCTTCTTTTCTCTTGTATTGTTTCACATTTTCCTTGCTATTTTTGATGTCCTAACTCATTGATACATGATTGCACTCTTGCAGCTACATCGGTTGGCCCTTGAACACCTTATTTTTGGTGTTTTCATTACAACCTCTATGGTTATATGTGTGTAAGGTGTTAGGACATTGTTCCCTACCTCAAACCATTCCAAAAAGTGCTGATTTCAATGTTCAAAACCATGGCTTATTCCTACCCCACGACTTGTCACTAGTAAGTGTACGTGCATGCGACTTAAACTAGGGTTTTTTGGGATTATACCTCAAGCTTGTTCAACTTTCTTTCAATCCCTTCTTGACCGTCTTCTACCCTTCTTTTCCCTTATATTTTTACACCTTCTAAGGTTGAAACATCAACAAGAAAACATAATAGGACGTGGGTCCAAGATTCCAAGTGGGGGACATGGCGAAAGTGTATAGAAGGTATAGGTTGGAATACCCTTTTTTGGTGTAATCTTAGTAGGTCTTGCTTGGCCATTTCAACACTACCTAGGGTATCTCTTTTCTGCTTTTCATCATCATTTTACTAACGTAAGGGTGGTTGAAAACATACTCAAGGCTAAGGTTTAAAGGGCTCTTAAACCATCAATTATTGGGTGCCAAGTCGAGTAAAGGAAGGTGTAGTGCGCATTAATGTATTGGGACAATTTTTGGAGTTCTTCCTTGGGGGCTTTTTGGGGCTGAAACTTTTGGTTGTTTCAAGGTGGGAGAATGTGTTGGAAAAGATGTCCAAATGATGGCCGAACAAAGGTCCTTGGGTGGTTTAAGGATTGCAGACTTGAGGAGAGAAGATATGAAGGAAAAACACATGTAAGCCATAAAGTCTCCTTGCTTTGATAGTCGTTTTCTTGCTTCCTCTTGTGCTTCCTTTTGTTGGTCATCCTAAGATGGTGACATGGAGATAAGAATTGTGAAAGGAAGGTTGATCTTGGTTGTGTTGTGTGCAAAAGAGGAGAAAGGGGATCGACCAATATAGATGGAGGATGGGTAATATAGGGTTTTGCTAACAAACGTGTAAGTTTTCTCTTGTGTAAACCTTGATAATTTGTGTTCCCTTGCTTTGGGTCATCGAGAAGGGGAGAATATAATGGAATAAACATTTAGATGTTGACAATATCAAAGGGAGATGGCTAGGGTTTCTTGATTTGGAGGGAAATTTTTGGTGAAAATTTAGATGTCACACATTAAATGAGATAAGGTGAAAATTTTTGGTGAGGTTCTATTTATTTCTTGTATCTTTGTTTTAGGAGGCACTTCAAAAATTATATTCCCATTTTACTCTCTTGAGGCCATCCCTTTAGTGTGCAATTTAGAGAATCATGTTCATTTAATTATTTATCTAGGTTTCCATGTATTATGGCAATTAATATTCTAGTATCTAACATTTGAATTTGAATTTTCAAATTTTGAATTTGATTTTCCACTTTTGGTGACTCTCTATTTGTGGTATTTCCATGATCCATGGTGTTATTTATTTATGTGAGGCACCACACATTTAATCGCCATTTGTCTCAACTCATTTGATAAAATTATTATTTTTTAAATAATCAATTTTGAAATTATCCATACTTTTTATTTTCTAAATTTTATTGAACCTTTAATTTTGTCATTTATGATTATTTTTAAATAAAAAATTATTTTCTTGAATTTATATGGTTACAATCAATGTGAAAAGATTGTTTTATCCCTGGAGGAAAAAATTATCATTTTGCTCCTAGGTGGCAAAAATTGTTTAAATTGTCCACTAGTTAGTAACATGTTCATGTGATCATTTTGTGCACTCATATAAGTCATTTTTAGTGCAAAATGACAATTTTACTCATAGGTGGTAAAATAACCATTTTGCCCCTAAAGAGTTAGACTTTACATTTAGGGCTCCTAAGGCTAATCTTGAGATTCTGTGTTGTTTAGCGCTTTTCAACCATATATCTTATGTGTTTTATTTTTAATTAACCCTTTTATTTCATGAAATTTTTTATTTATGAAAATTATTCATTGTTTATCATAATTTATTATTTAATTCAAAAATTCATGAAAATTTTCAGGTGTTACATATATTTTTAGTCGATTTTTCCTACTAATGTTCAGTCGATTAAAAACCTCTCACATTTAATCTTGGTCTATGGGTTTAGATGTTTTCAAAAAACCTAGGATTTTAGAAAAATCAATCACCTACACAATAGCACAATTGCCCATTACATATTATTGGGCCATGGTGGAAGGTGGACTACCTTGAGCTCGTTACCCTGGTGATTGACAAAAGGACTGATTGGTTGTTTGAAATGTACTAATGTATCCCAGTGTTTGCATGATTGTTGTGAGTGTATGTTTAAATAGTTAGTATGTGAAATTGTATGACTCACTAGGTTTTCAAAGCTCATCCATTTTTATTTTTACAACTGCAGGTGATCAGTGACTAAGCAGAGTCAAACTCTTTTATAACTCTTTATTTTTTCATCTCATTGTTTTGAGCCCTTATTGAGTTAAAGTAATTGAATATTTTATTGTACTTTGTGATGCTTGTGGTAAGGGCAAGACTTAAACTTATTGTATGGGCCCACAAGGTGAGGACAAGACTATTTTTGGGGATGTCACACTTGACTAGAATTTATTGTAGATATTTAGTATTTGTTAATCTAAAAGTATGAATTAATATTTCACGTATGGAACATGTTTTCATTTAAAAGAGCTAGGAAACATCAAATTGATTTCAAAAACAATTTCACTCAACAAAGAAAGAGACAGAGAAAGAAAATGGAAAAGAAAAAAAAAGTAGCACCACTCCTTCTATCCTATTCTAAACAAACACAGAGTTTTAAAAAGGAAAAGAGTTTGCAAAACGAGAGAAAAATGGTTTCCAAATGTTTTTCAAGTTAATTAACAATCATTATAAGATAAAGAGAGAGAAAGGGGCAGAGGGGGAAGGGGAGAGGGTAGGTGTTGCATATCATCTCCTCAAAAAGATCCACATGCATCCCATCATATACAACATATCTATATATTCAATAATCTTATATATGCACATTCATTGATAAAATCCTTGCTCAATGAATGCCCACACACACTTATAAATGTAGAGAGCATCTTAATAGATCTAGTGAAGCCTTAGAAGTTTGGAACTAATATCTACTCATACATCCTAGACATCCTAAAAGTCTGAAATAATTGCTTGATAGATCGAGTGCAGCCTTAAAAATTTACAATTCATGAGTCCAAGTATAACCTCAAAACACCATATCAAATAATGCAGGTTTCATGAATTTAAAGTACATCATAAAACCACGTGAAAGTCTCATTCTTCCATTCGTATCTATATACATTGTACTTGCACATAAAAATATCATTAATGTAGGAACATGCATAGTGAAGTAAGAAAACTAGTCACAAAAATACTCATTATCTTGGGGCATAACCTTCAATACAATCAATTGATCCTCCCATATAAATAATAATAAATTATCCATGAAACTTGTACACATATATTGTACAAAGTCCAGAAAGCTTGTTTTCCTATCAAATCTTAAATAGATTTTTTTTCTCAATAATAATTACCATCAAACTAGGGCATATTAGTAATTTTAACTCTAGTTACGGTCCTTAGTGTGCATAATGTATATTAAGTCATAAAAATACATATAATAGAAAAATTTGTCTCTTGGGGCAAAAGGCTTCACCTTGTTGTTTATCAAAGCAGGGCATTCCTTTAATGATAGTAGGCACACCTAAGGCTTACAATTGCACACCATTTGATCATTCTTTTTTAGAAATTTCCCACAGTTATACACATTGAATCATGTTCAACAAAACAATAGCCTCAATTAAATTCAATCATTAACGCCATTTAAATCATCGAATAACTCCAAATAATCATCAAATATCATCCCACATCACATATGACAAATTGATTTAATAGAGCTTTTTGTGAATAGTGTAGACTTAGATTTTCTATTTTTGAAAGGCTTAAACTATAAATCTAAATGGTTGAAGTCTTAAACGCCTACACATTATTCACATGTCAAAATCTCATGAAAGTCCAATGGTCAATTACAAAGATATTACATTGGAAAGAAAACTTCTTAATTTGATATTCCATAGTTTTATAGGGAGAGATTTAGTAGAACAAACCACACACTACAAATTACATCACTACAACAACTTTAGTATTTCACAACAGTTCTTTTAGCAATAAATAATTTTTTGTTGCTAAATGTCACTTTTACCAACAATATGTTATTTTTGTTGCAATGTACTACTTAAGAATATTAAATTTGTAGTAATTTTTAACAAAAAAAATAATGTAAACAACAACAAATCTTTTCGTTGCAAAATATTACTCTTAACAAAAAATAATAATTTTTTTTTGCAAAAAATATTGATTAATGTTATTTTAGCAACAAGTTATTAGCAGCAAAAGTTTTAAGGAATAAATAATTTTTGTAGCTAAATACCAGTTTTACCAAAAATATAATATGTTTTTAAGTATTTTTCTTTTTTATTGTATAAGAAAATATTAATCAATTTCATAGTCTAATATAACTCGTTTTTACCAACAATATAACAAGTTACTAACCAAAACGACTTACCGACAATATAATCAATTGTAGCTAAAAACAAGTTACTAACCAAAACAAAAAAATAGCGTCTTTCTCTCTCGACTTGCAAGGAAGCTCGCTGTAACACCCCCAGCTCCCGTTCTTTATTACATACGTCATAGGTGACGTGGTTGTCTCATAGCTTGAGACGTAATTTCTTCTGAGTGCAGTCAGTCCTACTTTCTATCTGAGAACTGGGGATATTACTTTTTCTTTTCCTCATTTATCTGTTAGTTTCAACAATTCATATACAAGGGATAAAATATAAACAATAATCTGAAAACATTGCTTCATTATCAGAGTTATGAATAATTTTGTGGGCTCCATAAACATGTTTTGATAATACAAATATTACTGACATTTGACATAATCAAGCCCTACAATACACATCATTTTCTACTATACTGTACACTGTCATTAATTTACATTGATCTGCAGAGGCATCGTCTTCAATAATTTCCTGAAA
>JAJIYU010006085.1:0-21362 GCA_030144865.1 Tinospora cordifolia | reverse complement strand
AAAACCAAAATAAAATAAATCAAGAGAAAATTGATCTTGATGTTGATCAAGCCAAAATAATAATAATAATAATAATAATAATAATAATAATAATAATAATAATAATAATAACCTCTAAATACTTGATGGCACACCGCTCGAGAAGAAAATCAAAATAAAAAAACAAAAAAAATTGATCTTGATTGTGATCAAGCCAAAATAATAATAATAATAATAATAATAATAATAATAATAATAATAATAAACTTTAAATACTTGATCTTGCTAATTTATATGCAAGAGAAAATTAGAAAGTTGCCTTTGGACTTGCCACCCAAAGTTACTATATTTCACTCCCCTAAACTCTATCTAAAGGACCCTAGTGCTCTTATTTTTTTCATCCCAAATCAAGAGCATACTAGTCCCTTTTGACTCTCTCTAGTCTTCTTCTTGGCAATCCCCTTAGTTCTTGTAATCTTGAACAGTTCTTGAGTGATCTTGAGAGTTCTTGAGTGTTTAGAAACTTGGAGTAACGGAACTCTACCGGATTTCAGAAGTGTGTAGAAGAGATTTATTTTTAAGGTGGAAGTGATTTTTCTGTTACCCCTTTTTTTCTTATTTGAATTACTAGCATGTTCATTGTTTGTTTGGTTTTGAAATTAAAATAATATCAGTTCTAGTATTCTAAAACATATTTCAGTTTCATATTCGATTCTTGTTCGAATTTATGCATTCATAGTGATCATGCCATGTTTAGTATCCTGCTTAGGTTTTATTTCAATGAATGACGTATGATTATGGATGTTCTATGATTTGATTTTTATAATGCTTATATTCTGAAATTTATTAATCTCAATCTCATATTGTGAAGTTTTATTGATGATTCAAAAATTAATAAAAGAAGATGGTGAAAATAACTACGTACCATCATAGTAAATATGTGAGTTGCTATGGATGTTCTTTTCATATGATTAGTTTATATGGTTTTAAGACCAAAGTACTTGGTTGGTGGGTAAGTTCGCTTGAAGTCCAAAAGTCCAATGAAATTGGCTAAGAAGAGATATATTTCACTCTAAGGAGGTACTTTGTTAAGAACATCAAGGGTTTAAAAGTTCTTTTGGTCTAAAATCTCAACTTTAAACAAAAATGTTGTTTGAATCGCCTAATATATGCAAGCGTTTGACATATAAATGTGTTATTGGTTTGAATTTGAAAAATGGTTGTTTGAAAAAGATCCACTGAGCTTTGTGCGCACCCCTTCCTCTCCTATTTTCAGGAAATTAAATTATAAAGACCATGGAATTTGGATTTTAGCAAGTTTCTATTTTTTTAAAGTTTCCTTTTAATGTAAAGGCATGTTGCCCAATTTTGAATAAGTCTTTTGCTGAAATTTTATTTTATTTTTTTTAGGTTATGAATCTCTTTTGATCAACAATGTAATAATTTACATTATAAAGTCATAAATAAAGAAGTTGAATTTTCTTTATCTATAAATGCCTTGATTTTATTGAATGAAAATTATATTCTTGAATTTACTCTAAGGCATGAGGTATTGAAAATAGAAAGTCAAGTGTGTGTCACTTGTAAAGTAACATTGGCTCGAACCGCCAAATGGTTAAGTCCACTGTCAGAGAATGCTGGTTATGTCTAATGTTCAATGAATGTGGGGGTTGGGGTGTTACAGTAGTATTAGTAGAAGGCATCTTTTAGGTCTTGAGAAGGTGGAAGCTGTCATTGATTAGAAACAACCAAAGACAATTATAAAGATCAGGAGTGTCTTAGGCCTGGCTGGATATTACTGAAGATTCATCCAAGATATCTCCAAGTTGGCTGAACCCATGACTAAGCTAACTAGAAAGGGAGTCAAGTTCTATTAGGATAAGAATTGTGAACAATCATTCCAAGAAATTAAAAGGAGATTGATTATGGCCCCCATCTTAGTTACTCCTACTCATGCTGTTGCATATGTTTTGTATATGGGCGCTTCACAAAATGGATTTGGCTTAGTCTTGATGTAAGATGGAAAGTCTGTTACATATGAGTCAAGACAACTAAAGATCCATGAACAAAACTACCTAACCGATGACTTGGAACTAGCAGCCATCGCATTTGCGCTAAAGATTTGGATACATGTAATACCCTGAAAACTTTGTACTTGATTAAATGAAATTTAAGATCAATTCATAGAAATGAGGTGCAAAATGAAACCGGTCGCATTTCGGGGCTAAATTTGGTAGGTTCCAAAACTCTCATTTAGTGCCCAATAGGGACTCAAAACAACTTGAAATAAAGTAAGGTGACATGAACCAACTAATGGGACAACATATCTAAAAATTAGAACAATTGGTTGAGATTAAGGTTGTCATTTATCAAATGCCATTCAAGGGTCCAAATTAGAAAGAATTGTCATTTAGGGTACTTCGGGGGATCGAAATGACTCGAAACAAAATAGAATGACATGAACTAATGAAATGAATGATGTATCCAAAAATTAGAACAATTAGCTAAGATTTAGATTTTCATTGCCTAATAACCTCAGTGTGTAACACACCAACCCCTACATTCTTTGAGTTTTGGACATAACCACCATTCTTTGACAGTGGACTTAACCATTTGGCAAGTTGGGTCCATGTTACTTTACAAGTGACACACACTTGACTTTCTATGTCCACTATCCCATGCCTCATTGCAAATTAAGAATACATAATCCAACTTTAATTGAACAAGGCCACATTGTAAGAGATAAAGAAAATACTAGTCATAAAATTCATAAAGGGAAAAAGTAAGTAACTTTTAATTAAAAAAAATTTCAGTGGAATCAAAACTTGGCAACATGCCTACATAGAAACTTTCCAAAAATATTAAGAAAAACGTCTCTTAATCAAAATCCGTGGCATGATCAACTTCTTGAAAAAAAATAAGAGAGGAAGGGGCGAGCATAAAGCTCAGTGGATCTTTTTCAAATAACCATTTTTCAAATTCAAACCAATAACACATTCATATTTCAAACACTTGCATACATTAGGCGTTTCAAGCATCCATTTGTTTAAAGTTGAGACTTTAGACCATAAGGTTTTTCAAGCCCTTGATGTTCTTAACAAAGTACCTCCTCAGAGTAAAATATAGCTTTTCTTAGCCAATTTCATTGGACTTTTGGAACTTAGGGGACCTTACCTACTAACCAAGTACTTTGGTCTTAAAACCATACGAACTAATCATATGAAAAAAACATCCATAGCAACCCACATATTTGCTACGATGGTACGTGGTTATTTTCACCATCTTCTTTTGTTAAATCTTATATCCTTGAATCATCAAATAAATTTCAGAACATGGAACTAAGGTAAATAAAATTTAGAATATGAACAATCTAAAAATCAAATCATGAAACAACCATAATCATGCATCATACTTTGAAATAAAGCCTAAGCATGATACTAAACATGGCATGAATATTATGAATGCATAAATCTGAACAAGGATCAAATCTGAAACTGAAATATATTTTAGAATACTAGAACTGAAACTATTTTGATTTCTAAAGCCATACAAACAATAAACATGCTAGTAATTCGAATAGGAAAAATGAGTGTTCTAGAAATCACTTTCACCTTGAGATGTATTTTTCCAAAAGTCTAGCAAAGCTCCCAACGTCTTTAATACTTCCAAACACTAATAGAACAACTCTCTACTAGATTTTAAATGCTGGAACTAAAAACCCCTCGCCTTTCCACAAAAGAAAACGAAAGGAAAAGAAGAAGAAGAAGTTTGAGAGCACTATTGTGAGGTATCTCTCTTGTTCTTGGAATGAGTGATTGTGACCAACTTATGGGGGTTTATATAGGAGCTCATGAGCATATGGGACATCCTTGGGCAGCTCTTGGGCAACATGAGTAGCTTCCCATTTTTGAGCAAGTTTCCAAACACCAAAAGAGAAATATGGCAAGTTTGCACAAGGATCACTTAACTTGCCCATTTTCTTATGAGCCATGATTTGGTTCTTCATTAAATTTCTTAATTAATATCAAGGAATATTTTTAGACTTAGAATAATGCTAATATCACAATGGGACGTCCCAAGTTAGATCAGATCATGCTCATTTAATATTCTTATGTGGATTCATAGCTTGTTTATCACACAACTTATATGGGAAACTTTTTTATTTTCTATTGTTGGACACCAAGAATGGGGAGTATGTTATTAGCCTTGAGAGGACACTAGGTCTTGGTTTTAGGAATCCAATGTTGGCTCATGGAAACATTCTAATCAAGCTTACATGAAGGCTGGTGCACCACATGGTCGCTTCCCTTGAGTTGACGCCAAAAGAGAAGGAAAGCTTCTAATTTTTGAAACTTCTAATTTTGTTTATGTGAACAGCAAGGGACGGCTAGGGTTTGGCTCTAATTAGACATTTAACACTTCTAATTTGGTTGCTCATAGGTGCACACACTCACATGTGCATGGTAGGGACGTTTTTGGGTTATATGGGTGCACACTTGATCATTCTCTTTGGTACATGGGATCGTTTTGTCCTGATTCCTAATCATGGTTGATGCCCATGGAGTTTTGGGTAGGGTGAGGGTACAATCGATCATGATGTTTCACCCATGTTACTTGCACATGTTAGGGTGTACGTTTGTGTCATGATGACCTCATTACCACTCATGGGTTCACAAAAATTTGATAAAAATTAATATCTTATTATTCACAAAGAATTATGATTTATAACCTATAGTTGTGGAATCACATGAAAAAAATTAAGAATTTCAATATATGGTTTGACCAAATTGGTTTCCATTTACTTTCCTTATTTAGAACCTACTGAAGGCACTATAAAATGAAAACTCAAATCTTGGGAAATTGTTCTAAATTTTGGATATGGTGTTTATTTTATTAATTCGTGTCATCTTGTTTCGTTTCAGGTTATTTCAATTTCCCAAAGTACCCTAAATGACAATTCTTTCTAATTTGGACCCCTTGAAGGGCGTTTGGCAAATGAAAACCCTAACGTTGACCAATTGTTCTAATTTTTGAATATGTTGTCCAATTAGTTGGTTCATGTCACCTTACTTCATTTCAAGTTGATTTGGGTCCTTAAGGGTCACTAAATGAGGGTTTTGATACCTGCTAAGTTTAGCCCTAAAATGAGCCTAGTTTCATTTAGCACTCAATTGCACTGATTTGATGATAAATTTCATTTAATTGAATATAGAAAATTCAGGGTATTATAACTTACCCTCCTTAGAAAATTTTCGTCCTCGAAATTTTTACATAACTAAGGAATTTTAGTGAATAGATGTGGATACTTGGTCTTCATCTCACTTATGAGTTCCCAGTTAGCTTCTTCCACCCAGTGATGTTTCCACAGTACCTTAACTAACGGGATATCCTTTGTTTGCAGACTTTGTACTTTATGTTCAAGAATTCTAACTGGTGTTTCCTCGCAAGTAGCATCACCCTATATATTCACTTCCTCCTAGTGGATGATGTGAGAGGGGTCAAGTTCGTGCTTTCTCCCATTTCCTTTAATGCCTAAGACACAAGAGCTCAACATAGACTCCACTGTCTGGGTAACTTTCTCAGACTTACTGACTTGATTTGTGGATCTAGTTGGCAAAAATTAGACACTATAGTGAGATGATCTGCAATTTTCTATACAGTGTTTTCTACCTAAGTCTTAGGGTATCCTTAGTATATTACTTAAGGTCAGTATGCATATCTTATTTAATTTTGTTTATTAGGCTTGTAAACCATTCGTATTGTCTTTGTTCACCCCCAATCTAATTGCAAAAGATCTGGTGGGTAAGACATGTTGTAGAGATAGGCTCGTTTTTCATTTTTGGGTCATACCCAACCTAAAGTTCTTAATCTATTTGAAGGTCAAAGTTTCTTTGTCATACCCCACCTCTATCTCCGTAGACTCGACCACATGGTAGGCCTCAGGTTATTACTAACACTTTATATTCCCAGACTTTCTATTTTTAACCTTCAAAATGTAACAATAAGGATCCTTAAGGGAATAAATTTCATTTATTGAAAAGAATAGGTACAAAACCTTATCAAAGCTTAAAACTCATAAATTCTAATGTATAGCAATTTTAAATAAAGGGTTAATCAAGTTCTAATATTTTTTATACTAGGGTCTCTAGGGTAGGTTTTGATCTTCTTGAGCCTCAACAACAAACATTCAGGCCTGGTTCTACCCACGACCCTTATTCTGCCCCTGGTTGGTATCTATTGTTGTTGTTTGCCCTCCTCCTTGAGAATGATCGTTCTGATCTCCTCCTTGAGAATGATCATTCTGCTGTTTCTTGCCAAATGACCCTTCTATCTGCACACATAGCACAGTCCCTGCTTCTTCGCCTATTCTTTTAGTTCATCTTTATTTTGTCCCTGATTTTGAATTTGTGGTGCCTTCCCACCACTCTTTTTCTTTTTTCGAGGCCTTTGGGTTCTCTATTTCATTACTAGGCCTCTTGTTCTTTCCTTTCAACCTCTGTTCTAAGTTGAGTTCATGCCCTAGGATCCCTATATGTCTTTAAGCTTAGAGTCACAATGTAACACCCTGCCTCCTGAGCCCCATCATCCACGTCATCTGACGGTCTAATTTTCTTCGATTAATAATATTGGATCCCCCAGGAGTCGGGCCTGTGGTACATTTTCTTGTTCTTAGACCCAAATCCATGAGGGTTCCTGTGTACATTAGTCTATATACAAAATGACATCATAATAAATAAGATCCTTCATTTATTTATTCGAAAATTCTAAGTATAATGATCAATTATAGCGAAAATAAATTCAAAACTAAAAAACATAATTTAGCTTGGGCCCACATGCCCTACAATGAAATACATAAAATAATAAATAATTCTCCACGTTGGCTAATAAGTTAATTTCTTGAAATGTGAAAAATAGGGGGTGAGCTAAAAAGCCCAGCGAATCATTCTATCTATTTAATTAATTATTTCAACTAAATAATACAAGCATATCAAACACTTTCAGGGATTAAATCCATTCAAACAACATATTGTTTCAGTTGTAATTTAGACGAACGGGAATAACCTCTGTGCTATGGATCTTGGGAGAGAAATCAATTCTGAATTCAAACCCATCTCTAGTGGGATCATTCCTGAAACTCGTTTCATTTTGGTGTCAGTATTGACAGCCAGTTCTAATTCTACATGGAACATAAAAGTCCCCCGTATCGGTACGTGGTTGAAATCTTATTTAATCTTATTTTTGTGTATAGGATAATAATAAATAATTATTACAACAGTAATAACATTTACATTCACGAAAACATTGACTTTCAATTTCTGATGTACAAGATCGTGCAAGACGCAATTACAGAGCATACTCTCGTGGTCATCAACAACATAATAATGCATGATAAATAATAACTCCAACAGTATAACATTCATATTAACTTTTTGATTTATGATGTAGAAGATCATACAAACGCAACTACAGAGCATACTCTCTTGGTCATAAGCAGTATAATAATTGAAAAACATTAATAAAAAGGACAAGAATAAATTTAAACTAATAAAGCAAGCAAACATTATTTAAATCAAAATAATAAATTAAAAGAAAGGAAAGAAATTTATCTCAAGATCGCTCCCTAACTTGTGTAGCACTTCATTGCTACTACTTCACAAGCTATTTATAATAGCTCAAGAAAAGAAGAACAAGGATTGAGGTTGCCAAGAAGGAGGCAAAGAGAGAGCAAGAAGAATTTCGATTCTTGCTTTGGGATGAATGAAATGGGTAGTATAGGGAGGTTTATATAGAGTCATTTTTTAACTAGTTTTGTCTATTTTTCCAATGTGGTACTATCATTTTCTATATTTGAAATGGGTAGAGTAGGGGAGTTTATATAGAGTCATTTTTCAACTAGTTTTGTCTATTTTTCTAATGTGGGACTATCATTTTCTATATATGCATATCTTAATATCATATTTGTATTCTAACTAATACATGCATATCTTAATATCATACTAAATAAAATATTATATTCATGAATGCATTTTTTTACACATATACTCTTCTATATAATATATGCATATCTTAATACCATACTAAATAAAATATTATATTCATGAATGCATTTCTTTTACACATATACTCTTTTATATAATATATGCATATCTTAATATCATACTAAATAAAATATTATATTCATGAATGCATTTCCTTTACACATATACTTTTCTATATATATTAATATAATATTAAATAAAATATTATTTTCATGAATGCATCTAATTAATACTTTACACACATACTTTTCTACATTAATATCATACTAAGTATATATTCAAAATATTATTTTCTTATTTAAATAGAGAAGAGTATATTCACCCAACATTTCTATATGTCTAATATTAATTAATGAATATCCCTATATACTTCTATGCCAATTAATTAATTGCATATCAATGACAAATATATATATATGTATATGCACCAATAAAGTGTCACATACGTAGGTACTAATTAATATATATGCATGTGTCTATACCAATTAATCAATTAAATGACATATGCATACATATATATACAGAAAATAGTCAGGGTATTACACATAATCACTTTTTGAATCTCAATCTTGAGATCCTGAGCAAACCAATTAGCTTTCATTCTTTCTTCTTAGATCAGCTCCCAAGAGAATTTATCCAATTTAGTAAACTTTCTCTTGTACTCAGCTACAATTAAGTCCTTCTGATTTAACCTGATGAAGTCCTCTTGCAGCTTCCACAGTGTTGTCTCAGGAAATAACTTTTCGTGGAAGACTTCCTTGAACTCTTGGCTCATCTTTTCAACGTCAATCTTTGTTTCGGCAAAAGATCGTACTATCATGACTCTAGATTCATTTTCTAGGTTCTCAATCTGTTTAATGGCCTAAAAGTTTTTCTAAGTTCTTTTCATGCATGGGCACAGGATTTGGTCTCAAATTAATAAAGCATGCATATCACACAATTAGACAATCACGCTAGTACAACATGGTTTCAAGCTTCCACCTAAGCTTTCAGGTTCAAGTGTCCCATACTACTCTACCCCTTTCACTTAGGCTTTTACCCAAAATAGAGTTGCATCCAAACAATTTCGCAAATTGCTCGATAATTAAGGTTCCCGAACCCACTATACTCCATCGTCCCATACCAGCAAGCATAGAGAAACTCGTTCTGCCAGAGTTACCGATCATTCACCACACATGGTCCAGGCTTCCTCCATACCCCCAAATTCCTATGCATCCCATATTGCATAGAAATAAAAAGATACAGAAGCTTCTCGATCTCGTGTGATCTAACAATTTTCTGTTTTCACACAAGTTTCCGTCTCTAGCCTATGCTCTAGAGATTTATGATTTTGATCCACTGTGCCACCCATGGCTACACCACATTTCTACCTAGGGTCTTTGTTTAGACCTAGGGTACAATCTGGTTAACTCACAACCTCTGTTTAGTCAAGATACCACATTTGGCATCTTTTTCGACTTCTATTTACTTTCTTACCCTAATTTTTTACCTTCTAATTTTTTTTTATAGAAAATAAGAGTTTTTTTCAACTTTGACTACTCATATAAGCTAGTGGGACAACCTCTAGATCTGGCAGCGAGACCGAAGTCTACTTAGCAACTGCGCTTTCTAGGTTGGGACAACCCACCTCCCTTTCGATGTTTAGCTTTACTCGGGACAAGGCTTATCCACTATCAGCTCAACTTGTAGTTTTTGTATCCAAACAAAACATTTTAAAATATATCTTTCCTTTTTGAAAACACTTTCTAAAACATTTTTTAATTTTCAAAAATAGAAGGTAGGACACTAAAATCTTAATTCAATTCAATGTGAAGCCTTAATTTGGGTTTCTAATTCTTGTCAAGCAACTAATGTCTGACTTTCTATTTCTAGCCTAATTAACACATGTTTAGGCTTGACTTTCTATTTTAAGCCCAAGGTACCTAAAGCCTAGGCTCTAATACCAGACTTGTAAGACCCCAACCCCCACATTCTTTGAGTATTGGACATAACCACCATTCTTTGACAGTGGACTTAACCATTTAGCGAGTTGGGTCCATGTTACTTTACAAGTGGCACACACTTGACTTTCTATGTCCATTATTCCATGCCCCATTGAAAATTAAGAATACATAATCTAACATTAATTGAACAAGGCTACATTGAAAGAGATTAAGTAAATATTAGTCATTATTAATTCATAAAAGGAAAAAGTACATAACTTTTAATTAAAAACAATTTCAGCAGAATCAAAACTTGGAAACATGCATACGTAAAAACTTTCCAAAAATATTAAAAATATGTCTCTTAACCAAAATCCGTGGCTGTAATATCCTAGAATTTTGTAAATTAATTTCAAAGATTTTAATAAAATTTTGGGTGCAAATTGTGGGTTGGCACATGAAAAATAAAATATATTAGAGATATAGAAAAATTAAGCAAATAAGACCTTAATTTGATAATTAAATAAAAATTAAGGAATTAATTATGAAATTTAAGGAATTGCTTAAGAAATAAATAGAAATAAAATATTTACACATATTGGCTAATATGTGAATGAATAAGGTATGTATTAGCATAATAAATGTTAATGCTACATATTATGGGAATAGGTACATATAAAAATTTATAAAAAATGTACTGTGCCTGTATTTATTAAAAACAAATAAAGCATTAGTGTATAATTACATAAATTATTATCTGAAAATGAAATATGAAATAAGTAAAAAATACATGGAAATGAAAAAATGTAGATTATTTAATTATTAGCATTAACAGTATTAAAGAAATAAAAATATGTATAATTAATACAATATTAAATAATTAGAAAGGAAAAATTAGCAAAATAGATGATTTGTGCAATACAACCAAGTTTTTATCAATTAGAAAGTGTATAATTGCTAAAATTTGGATTATAGCAACTTAGAATAGTGATTTTGGTATTAGAAACTGCATCCAACGGCCAGAAATCCATCATGCACACGATCTAAGATCTCACGGTCACAATCAAAGCCCAAAACAACGTCCAGGAGCATCGAATCACGAAAATCCAACGGCCCAAACTCGATCATCCATATCGAACGACCCAGATCGAAGTCGGATTCGGAGATCGCGAACACACCGCGATCAAGGAGCATCCAATGGCCAGGATCTGTGCTTTTGTTCCGATGATCATCCGATGCTGCATTCGAGGAAGATCGGAGGGATTGGATTCAATTCGTTTTCGGTCGATCGCGAATGGTGCTGCGCTCAATGCACATTCGACGGCCTAGAAAGACGTGTTCCGATCAATCACGAATCGAACACTATGCTCGAGGAAGATCCAAGCGTCCAGATCGAATCCGCCTGATTTCGTGATCTGGTTTATGCGCTTGAGAATAATCCATGTCGGAGATCGAACTCGCCTGATCCAATGGCCGATGATCCACGCGCGAAAACGAATTCGCGATCTAGTTGATGCGATTGAGGAAGATCAGACGGCTGAGATCCGAGCTCCGAAAATCAAACAAAAAATCTGATAAAAATAAAAAAAAATCCAAAAAAATTTCTAAAACTTGGTTTTTCAATTCCAAACCAACTTGCTAATTTCCTATGCTTGGGGGGCACGAAATTTTGAAGAATTGGTAAGTTTCCAGCACAAACCTACCATTCTATACACCTTTGAAGCCTATATAAACCCCTCCCATGCTCACAAATCAACTCATCCCAAGCAACAAGAGTTGAGTTTTCATCTTATTCTTCAAGCCCTCTTCTTGGCACCCCTTCTCACTTTTCTTTTCCCTCTTGTATATGAGAAGTTCATTGGTTTGGGAATTGGTTTTTGGTGATTCTCGGTGTTTGAGCTTTGGGAACCATTGCTTCAACTTTGGGGAAAAAGCAACACAAGGTGGAAGTGATTTCTCTTACACCCCTTTTTCTTATTCAAAGTTCTAGCATGTTCATTGGTTGTTTGATTTTTGAAATCATGAATAATTTTAGTTTAAGCATGCTAAAATATTTTTCAGTTTTAGATTTGATTCATATTTGAATTTATGCATACATATTAATCATGTCATGCCTAGTATCATGTTTAGGTTTTATTTCAATATGTGATGCATGATTTTGAGTGTTCCATGATTGAATTTTTAGTTTGATTATATATTGAATTTATTTATTCTAGTCTCATGTTCTGAAACTTATTTTATGAGTTTAGAATATGTGATTTAACAAAGATGATGGTGATAATAACTGCTTACCATCATAGCACACATGTGGGGTGCTATGGATGTTCTTTTCATATGAGTAGTTCATATGGTTTTTACCTAAGTGCTTGGTTGGTGGGTAAGCTCCCTTGAAGTCCAAAAGTCCAATGAAATTGGCTATGTGATGCCACATTTCACTCTAAGGAGGCATTTAGTAAAGAACATCAAGGGCTTCAAAAATCCTTTTGGTCTAAATCACAACTTTAAACAAATGGTTGTTTGAAACGCCTAATGTCTGCAAGTGTTTGAATTATGGATGTGCTATTGTTTTGAGTTTGAAAATTGGTAGTTTGATAAAGATCCACTGAGCTATTGCTCACCCCTTCCTCTTTTATTTCTCAGGAAATTAATTTATGAAGGCTATGAAAATTAGATAGTTTTTAATTTAGCAAGTTTCTATTTTCTTAAAAGTTTCTTTCAATGTAAGGGCATGTTGCCCAATTTTGAATAAGACTTCCGCTGAAAGTTAGTATTTCTATTTTGATATTATTGATCAACAATGTAATAGTTTACAAAGTTATGTACTTTCTTTTATTAATAAAGAAGTTGAATTTTTCTTAACCTTTAAATGCCTTGATTTTATTAAATGTGAAATTGTACTATTGAATTTATTCCAAGGCATGTAGTATTGAAAAATAGAAAGTCAAGTGTGTGTCGCTTATAAAGTAACACCGGCCCGACCCGCCAATTGGTTAAGTCCACCATCAAAATAATGGTGGTTGTCCAAAACTCAAGGAATGTGGGGGTTGAGGTGTTACAGTGTGGCATGATCAACTTCCTGAAAAAAATAAGAGAAGAAGGGATGAGCACAAAGCTCAGTGGATCTTTTTGAAATAACCATTTTTCAAATTCAAACCAATAAGACATTCATATTTCAAACACTTGCATACATTAGGCATTTCAAGTATCCATTTGTTTAACGTTGAGACTTAAGACCATAAGGGTTTTCAAGCCCTTGATGTTCTTAACAAAGTACCTCCTTAGAGTGAAATATAGCTTTTCTTAGGCAATTTTATTGGACTTTTGAAACTTAGGGGACCTTACCTACCAACTAAGTACTTTGGCCTTAAAACCATATGAACTAATCGTATGAAAATAACATTCTTAGCAACCCACATGTTTGCTATGATGGTACGTGGTTATTTTCACCATCTTCTTTCGTTAAATCTTATATCCTTGAATCATCAAATAAATTTCAGAACATGGAAGTAAGGTAAATAAAATTCAGAATATTAACAATCTGAAAATCAAATCATGAAACAACCATAATCATGCATCATACTTTGAAATAAAGCCTAAGCAAGATATTAAACATGACATGAATATTATGAATGCATAAATCTGAACAAGAATCAAATCTGAAACTGAATTATATTTTAGAATACTAGAACTAAAACTATTTTGATTTCTAAATCCATGTAAACAATGAACATGCTAGTAATTCGAATAGGAAAAAGGGGTGTTCTAGAAGTTACTTCTACCTTGAAATGTATTTTTCCAAAAGTCCAGCAAAGCTCCCAACGTCTTTAATACTTCCAAACACTAATCAAACAATTCTCTACTAGCTTCTAAATGCTGGAACTAAAAGCCTCTCACCTTTCCCCAAAAGAAAACGAAAGGAAAAGAAGAAGAAGAAGTTTGAGAGCACTATTGTGAGGGATCTCTCTTGTTCTTGGAATGAGTGATTGTGAGCAAATTGTGGGGGTCTATATAGGAGCTCATGAGCATATGGGATGTCCTTGGGCAGCTCTTGGGTAGCATGGGTAGCTTCCCACTTTTGAGTAAGTTTCCAAACAACAAAAGAGAAATATGGCAAGTTTGCACAAGGATCACTAAACTTGCCAATTTTCTTATAAGCCATGATTTGGTTCTTCATTAAATTTCTTAATTAATATCAAGGAATATTTTTAGACTTAGAATAATGCTAATATCACCATGGGACGTCCCAAGTTAGATCAGATCATGCTCATATAATATTCTTATTTGGATTCATAGCTTGTTTATCACACAACTCATATAGGAAACTTTCTTATTTTCTATTGTTGGACACCAAGAATGGGGAGTATGTTATTAACCTTGAGAGGACACTAGGTCATGGTCTTAGGAATCCAATGTTGGCTCATGGAAACATTCTAATCAAGCTTACATGAGGGCTGGTGCACCACATGGTCTCTTCCCTTGAGTTGATGCCAAAAGAGAAGGAAAGCTTCTAATTTTGATTATGTAAACAGAAAGGGGCGGCTAGGGTTTGGCTCTAATTAGACATTTAACACTTCTAATTTGTTTGCTCACATGTGTAGGGTAGGGACCTTTTTGGGTTATGTGGGTGCACACTTGATCATTCTCTTTGGTACATGGGATCGTTTTGTCTTGATTCCTAATCATGGTTGATGCCCCATATATGTGAGTGCACTGAATCATTTAAATGGTACATAGGATCATTTTACAGAGATTCAAATAAAGGAACATCCCATGGAGTTTTGGGTAGGGTGAGGGTACACTTGATCACGATGTTTCGCCCATGTGACTTGCACATGTTAAGGTGTATGTTTATGTCATGATGACCTCATTACCACTCATGGGTTCACAAAAATTTGACAAAAATTAATATCTTATTATTCACAAAGAATTATGATTTATAACCTATAGTTTTGGAATCACATGAAAAAATTAAGAATTTTGATATATGGTTTGGCCAAATTGGTTTCCATTTACTTTCCTTATTTAGAACCCACTGAAGGCACTATAAAATGAAAACTCAAATCTTGGCCAATTGTTCTAAATTTTGGACATGATGTTTATTTTGCTAATTCGTGTCATCCTGTTTTGTTTCGGGTCATTTTGATTTTTCGAAGTACCCTAAATGACAATTCCTTCTAATTTGGACCCCTTGAAGGGCGTTTGGCAAATGAAAACCCTAACGTTGACCAATTGTTATAATTTTCGAATATGTTGTCCAATTAGTTGGTTTATGTCACCTTACTTAATTTCAAGTTGATTTGGGTCCTTAAGGGTCACTAAATGAGGGTTTTGAAACCTACTAAATTTAGCCTTGAAATGAGCCTAGATTCATTTTGCACCCAATTGCAATGATTTGATGATAAATTTCATTTAATTGAATATATAAAATTTAGGGTATTACACAGTGGGTCTTAAATAAGAAAAGTTTTTGAAGGAAAATCACTTGGGCCAAACCATATCTTAAAATGTTCATTAGGTTTAGGTGATTTCAAAACTATAGGATATAAATCATAATTCCATGTAAATAAGGAGATATTAATTCTTGTAAACCAATGAAGTCATGACCACCCCTAACATGTTCAAGTCACATGGGTGGAACACCATGGTTATGTGCACCCTACCCTACCCTAAGCTCCATGGGACATGTCCATTATTTGAAACCATGAAGAATGATCCCATGTGCCATGTAAAAGATCAAGTATGCCCACGCCTAGAAAAACCATGAAGAATGATTCCATGTGCCAAGATAAATAATCATATATACTAAGGTTACATATAAGATGTCTTATAAGTGTGTGTGTGGACACACATGTGACAAACCCAAGATAGAAGTTTAATAAGAGTGGCCGATTTAAAGAGATATAGAATGATTCCTTTACCTAAAAGAAAAATTAGAAAATAGAAATTTGTCTCATGCTCACATGTGGAGCCAAGAAGGGAGAGAATCCAAGGAAAATATGATACATTCCAAAGCTTTGTTTTTGTGTGACCATATTAGAAACTTATTTGATTTTATGAATCACAACACTTTAAAATGTTTGCCTACTAATAGAGGGCATCCAAGAGAGATTAGAATGTATTCTAAACCTTTAATTGTATTCACACACATAAAAGAAACAAATAAGGTTCAAAGATTTTGCTCACACTTGGATTGGAAACCTTAGTGGTCCCACTTGCCAACTATGAGCACACTTGCCTTTCTCACCCAAACCATCCCCTTATGAGTTTGGAAACATGCCCAAACGTGGTGAGCTACCCTAGCTGCCCTAGATGCCCCCCTTGTGCTCATGACCACCTATAAATATCCCCTCTTTCTCACATTCATCTCATCCCAAAGCAAAGAGTTGACACTTCCCTCTTTGCTTGTTCTTGCCACCTCTTCTCACTCTCTTTTCTTTCTTGTGTGAGAAGCTCTTATTTTTAGTATTTTAGACAGTTGTTGAAGTATTTTTTTTTTGGTGATTAGAAGTTCTTGAAGGTCTAAAAGTGGTGGATAAGGGGAATCTCTATCGGATTCTACAAAGAAACTCGAATTAAGGTGGAGGGGATTTTTAGAACTCCTTCTTTACTACTTCAAGTCTTTAGCATATTCATGTTTGTTTTTAGATTTCAGCATGTTTATATTTCAGCTTGAAGCATGTTTTATCAAGTTTTATTTTCAATTTAACATGTTTTCATATTTTAATTCATACATGATAGCATAACATGCTCAGAAACCATGCTTAGGCTTAGTTTTGAATTTTTAAGCATGCCATGTATGTTTTCATGTTCTCTTGATTATTTAAATTTTGATATTAATTATTATGATCTTGCTTCATATTTGTTTGAAATTAAATATGAGAAAGTGAAGATAAAAACCACATACCGTCATATTCGTCTAAATGATGTTATGGGTGTTCTTTGCATATACTTAGTGTACATGAGTAACATCACTAAGTGTGGATGTGTTTTAAAATACTTGGAATGTGGACATGTAATCCATTATTTCCAATGGAATGTGACAAGATGAATTGTCATTCCATCCTGGAATAGGATTATTTTAATGAAGAACATCAAGGGATTGAAAACCCTTTTTGGTCAAGGATACAACACTAACAAAATATTGTTTGAAACGCTTAATGCTTGTAAGTGATTGAAATTGGATGTACTTTTGATTTGAATTAGTAAATTAATAGTTTCATGAATGATCTACTAAGCTATGTGCTCATCCCTTCCTTTTATTTTTCAGGAATTTGAAATACATGATCAAGCTTGCTCAGGGATTAAAAATTATATTTTTAGAAAGTTTTTATGTAAGGGCATATTGCCTAAATTTTGAATAAAGACTTCCATTGAATTTTACTTTTAAATTTTAGAGTTATGTACTCTCCTTTTCATTATTTGAATTTTAAGCATGTATCCCTTTATTATATTCAATAAATAAAGATTAAAGTTTTTCTTTTATCTCGCTTGTAATAGTCTTATGAAATTAGAATTAAATTATTTGGGTTGTGTGATCACTGAGAAATAATAAGACTTGAGATAATAGAAAGTAATACAAGTTGTGTACTTGTAAATGTAACATTGGACCCAACCTGCCTTGTGGTTGATCTTAAACCTATCTCTAGGGGGTTGGGGTGTTACAATACATTACCTTTATGACAAGACATTTGATCTATCTTTAGACCACAGGAGTTCGAAGTACATTTACATCCAAAAGGAGTTGAACCTTAGGCAATGGAGATGGATGGAGTTCTTTTAAGACTCTAACTTTCAACTATACTACCATCCAGGGAAGGCCAATGTAGAGGCCGATGCATTGAGTAGGAAGCTCAACAAACAAGAGGAGGAAAAGGGTTAAATGTACTAGCTGATTGAAGATTTTAACCTAAGGGTGACATTTGACAAGACGCAAGTGCACCTATACAACATAACTTACCAATCGGAGCTTCTGCATTCGATCTAGGATGAACAAAGGTAAGACAAGTAGCTTACAAGCCTAATAGAAGGAGTTGAATAGGGTAAGCATACTAACTTTAGGTTAAATGCTGAGAATATCCTAATAATAGACAAAGTAAGCAATCCATACTTAACAAAGCCCATCTGACTAAGTACACAATGCATCCAGGCTGTGACAAGATATATTAAAACCTCAGAAAGACCTACTAGTAGAGAAGAATGAAGAAAGATGTGGTGTAATATCCTAAAAAATCATGTACCTAATGAAATGAGAAATTCAATATCAATTTGATAAAATTTGGGTAAGAAATGAAATTTGGTCCATTTTAAGGGCAAATTTAGCAGGTCCAAAATCTTCATTTAGTGACCCTTAGAACCTCAGAATGACCTAAAACTTTATGAGATGATATGAACTAATCAACTAG
The DNA here is from genome assembly GCA_030144865.1 of Tinospora cordifolia. Classification (NCBI taxonomy): domain Eukaryota; kingdom Viridiplantae; phylum Streptophyta; class Magnoliopsida; order Ranunculales; family Menispermaceae; genus Tinospora; species Tinospora cordifolia. The sequence goes on along the minus strand of JAJIYU010006085.1, from coordinate 3,020 downwards.
AGAAGATATCCAAAAATCAGCCCAATTGGCCAAGAATTGGGTTTTCATTTGCCTAATATACCCTTTAATGGAGTTTAAATTCGGAAAATAAATAAAATTAAGATCACCCTAGCCAAAAAATGGCTTGAAAATATGTATTAGTCTATTATGAACACAAAAATATAGATTAAAGTCTTAATTTCTTGTTATATAAGGAGATATGATTTTTTATTAAATTCATGTGGACCCATGAATATGTGACCACCCACAAATGATCAAGTGCATCCATAACCCATATACCACAAAGTCGGCCACATGTGTGAGTATGAGTGTGCACACATGTGAAGGAACCTAATTAGAAGTTTCTAAAAGTTTAATCCATGCTCACAAGGGAACCCTAGCCGTCACATACAAGAAGATACCAAAGAAATAATAACAAGAAAGTTTCCTAAACCCAAAAACGCACTATCTTGGCACCAAGTGTGAGGATTACCATCATATCCTTCAACTTTAAACCCTACCCATCCCCTTGTGATTTGTGTGCAAACCTAGCCATCAAACATGAAGAAAAACCCTAATCAAAGTTTCCAAAACCGTGGCCCCCTTATTCTTGAAAAATTAATATAAACCCTCCATTGCGCACACTTATTCTCCATCCCAAAGCAAAGAATTGACACTTCCCTCTTTGCTTGTTTTAGCCCTCTTCTTGGCAACCTCTTCACACCCTCTTGTGTTCTTGAGTGATTTTTAGAGAGAAGTTAAGATTTTAGATTTCTTTTACATTCTTGAAGTTGCTGGTTTTCTTAAAATGCATAGAAGAAGGGAACCTTTGCCAGATTTTCTACAAACAAGCAACTAAGGTGAATGAAATTTCTTACACTTCTACTTTACTAGTTTGAATTTTCAGCATGTTCATGCACCTTTTATTTTCAGTTTAGCATGTTTATTTTCAAATTTCTAAATGTTTGCTCATGATTTAGATTTTGATTATCATGTACGCATGTTTAAGTATTCATGACACCATGCCATGCCTAGTTTTTATGCTTAGGTTTAATTTGATTTGTAAAACATGCTATGTGTTATTTCTTGTTTTTTGAATGTTTTATTCTTAATTTTACTATTTTGATTTTGGATTTATGAATATGTGAGAATTAAGTTTAAAACTTTGAAGTTTATGAACCACGTACTGTCATAATAATTTAAGTGATGCTATGGGTGTTCTTTACATATATTAAGCATATATGGGGTTCATCACTATGTGTGGATGGGTATAACCCAAAGTACTTGAAATTTTGACTTGAGATCCTTATTCCAATGGAATATGACAAGATGATTTATCTTTCCATCCAAGAGTGGAGAATTTTGATAAGAACATCAAGAGATTAGAGCCCCTTTCAGTCTTAATGTCAACGATCGTCAAAGATGTTGTTAGAATCACCTAATTGTTTACAAGTGTTTGAATTTGGATGTGCTTTTGATTTGAATTAGTAATTTAGTTGTTTATCGAATGATCCACTAGGCTAAGTGCTCACCGCTTCCTCTCATATTTTTCAAGAAATTGAATCATGAAGACTACTGAAAATTAGATAGGTTTTAAATTTAAAAATTTATGCGTAAGGGCATGTTGCCCAAATTTTGGATTGTTTGGATTATTTGAATTAAGATTTCCATTGAAATTAGTTTCTAAATTGAGTTATGTACTCTTTTGTTATTTGAAATTCAAGTATATACTTCCTTATTATAAAGATTAAATATTTTCTTTTATCTCCCATCTAATAGTCATATTTAATTAAAGTTAAATTGTTTGGGTTGTGTGTTCATTATGAAATAATAAGACTTGAGATAATTAGAATGTGATGCAAGTTGTGTACTTGTAATGTAACATGGCCCGGCCCACCTTGTGATTAGCTAAACAATCAAGTCTTGGGGGTTATGGTGTTACATGTGGCTAAGTATGTCTCTAAGTGGTTAACATATCAACAAGTGAAGGCAAAACACTGAAAACCCTCAGGGATGTTACAACCACTCTCTGTCCTTGAATGGAGGTAAGATAACATCACCATGGACTTTGTTAGCGGATTACCCCAGAACCATAAAGGAGAAGATACTATCTAGGTGATTGTGGATTATTTCACTAAAGTGGGTCATTTTTTGCTATTTAGATCCACAGACCAAGTTAGTATGTTGGGAGAACTTTATGTAAAGGAGATAGTAAGACTTCATGGTGTACCTAAGGCTATAGTGTCTGACAAAGACTTTCGATTCACATCACAGTTCTAGCAAAGTCTACAAAAGGAGTTGGGCACAAACTCACCACGAGCACCTCTTTCCATCCTCAAACTGATGGAGAGTCTGAGAGAGTTTTTGAGGTCTTGTTTCTTTAATTTCAAGGGAAAGTGGGGTAAGTACCTACACTGGGCAGAATTTGCCTATAACAATAGTTATTAAGCAAGTATAAAGATGACACCATTGGAAGCTTTCTATGGAAGGCTCTGCAGATCACCAACTTGTTGGGCTAAACTTGAAGACCATGATTTATTGGGCCAAACTTGATAGAAGAAACGAATAACCAAGTCAAATAGATACAAAAGAAATTGGCCACTGTGCAAAGTAGACAAAAAAGTTATGCAAACAAGAGGAGGAGACCCCTTGAATTTTAAGCAAGTGATAGAGTATTCTTGAGGATAAGCCCTTAGAAAGGGATTAAGAATTTCGAATATAAAGGGAAACTATCGCCAAGATTCATTGGTCCATTTGAGATACTTATGAGAATTGGAGAATGCGCCTAAGAGTTGGACTTACCAAACTGAATGTCCTCAGTACACAATGTGTTCTATGTGTCTATGCTGAGGAAGTAAGAACTCGATCCCTCACACATAATCCATTGGGAGGAGGTGAACATCTAGGACGGTGCCACTTATGAAGAAGCTACAGTTAGAATCATCGACCACAAAGTGGAAAGCTTGAAAACAAAGGACATTCGCCAGGTCAAGGTTTTTTGGAAATGTCACAAAATAGAAAATGCTACTTGGGAGCAAGAA
>JAJIYU010006084.1:0-21302 GCA_030144865.1 Tinospora cordifolia | reverse complement strand
ATACTTTCTTCATACCCATATTAACCTATATGTGTATTTATACTTTATTTTTATTTATTTCTTAAGCAACTCTTTAAATTTCATAATTAATTCCACTAAAATTGTAATTTTTATTTAATTATCCTAATTTTTATTATATCTCCAATATAAATTATTTTTCATGTGTCAACCCACCATTTGTACTCAAAATTTCTTAAAATCTTTGAAATTAATTTATTCAACTTATTTTATTTATTTTAAATTTTTTGACAAAATTCTGGGGTATTGCAGAAGGGGTCCCGACACATACACATAATTTATTTTTTGTATGCAGATAATATAATGCACAAAAAGTGATTTGAACATACTCATAACTTATACCAAAAATGTACAAATGACTGCATTTATCAATATATTACATTTAGGTGTAAACTAATTACAGTTGGTGACTTTTACAATATATTGTATATATACAGTTACAAATTGTATAGATTGCAAGTCATATCAAGTTCAATTATAATATACACGTGTATACAGTTAATATACTACATATATTTAGTAATTCCATTATATAGAATCTATTGCATACATACACTTCAAATTCTATAAATTCGCAGGTGCTGTAAAAATATGATCAAAAATAGATAACTGTGTTTATTTTCTACATAGATAATACACTGCATAAAAAGTGATTCGAACATACTCATGACTTATCTCCTATATTACATTCAGTTAATATACTGCATGTATTCAATAATTCCATTATATACAATCTATTGCATACATACACACTTCAAATTGTATGGATATGTAAGTGTTATAAAAATCCAATTACAATATGCACATTATACATTTTACACATTGAAATCTTGAAGTATAGTATACAGTTCATTTTCTTTGAGACTTTCATCGAACACTCCCCATTCACGTTCTATCAAGTACATGTAAAAGAGGAAAGCATTATCAGAGGTTAATGCACATTGTTTACAACACAGAAATCAGGGGAAAACAAATCAATATATACTGTATAAATCATTAAACACACGATATTCTATGAGTTGGAGATTAACTAAACCCCAATTCGTTTTATAAAATCACAAAAAACTTCAAATCTGCAATTTCTTATAGATCGTATACATCATATTTGCTGCTCAAAAACTTTCTTCAACCTCTCTGCTATAGAGATCACATATCTTTTCTTTTTCTGCTATTTTAGGCGTTTGTTTCTAATTTCAGATCATTTTTGCAAATCGTTGCACACAAGAACATTACTGTTTAGATTGCTTTCTATTTTCGTTGCTAATTTTGCACAATTTTTTCATTCGAAACAGTAACGCCTATTTTTTAGATGATTTTTAAACATATAGCAATTTTTAATATTTTTGTAATTAAATTTTTAATACTTATATAATATTAAAATACATGACATTTTTGTAATATATTCTTAAATATTATATACAAACATATTTGGGAAAAATACATTTTTATACAAGAAAATAGAAATTATTACATAAATAACACTATTCTCATTTTTATACATATACCAAAAACTTAATATTAAAAATATCAGAAACTGTTGATTGACAAGTATTAGTATAATATTAGTATACAACTAGTATAATATTGGTATAACATTTAATTTATAAAATAATAGTATAATATTAGTATACTGTTAGTATAACATTAGTATACAATATTGTAAAAATTATTCATTAACAACTATTAATATACCAAAAGTTGGTATACAGTCAGTATAACTTTAATATACTGTCAGTATACACTGATATAACAGTTATCTTATAAATAATGGTATACAATTGGTATAATATTAATATACTTTTGATATATTAATATTTTAATATATTATTAGGTTACAATAACATTAATATACCAACTTTGGTTATACAATTCTATAACATTTGGTATACACATATCATCATCAAACTTTTTTTATTGTAAAATTTGGTATAACATTTTGTATAAATGTTTGTATAACATGGTATAATGTTCATATAATAATGGTATAATGTTACAATTTCTGGTATAGTGTTATAATTGTATAATAATGGTACAATTTCAGGGACTTCTACATGGTATAATGTTTATATAATAATAGTATAATGTTTTGTCTACAGAAGTGTCGTTTCTTCATTTCCTCGTCTACCTCTTTTCTTCCTTCTTCAGCAACTTCATCAACTTCTTCGTTTCCTCTGCACATTGGCCAATATTTGGTTCAGGAACGATGTTCTGCTGGCAAAAGATGCAAACTTGACGGAAAAAAGATGATTGTAATCTACCAACGAAAGATTTGGAGGTCATTCTGATTCTAGTGGAATTAAAGATCAGACATGGTTTCGTAGCAGCTCTGCCAGTTTAGAGGGATCAGCCTGAGACTAGGTGATTGAAGAAGAAGTTCTTCACTGTCACCTCTGCATCTCCTCTGTTGTTGCCTAACTGCCCCTCTCCTTGCTGCTGCATTTTTGCTACTTGGCTAATCATGGAAACCCTTTTCCTTATGTCATTTCTTCATTTCCTCGTCTACCTCTTCTCTTCCTTCTTCATCAGCTTTATCAACTTTTTCGTTTCCTCTGCATATTAGCCAAGATTTGATTCAAGAACAGTGCTCTGCTGGCAACAACAATGAAGGAACTCAGAAAAGGAAACCCTAACTCAGATAAGCGCTAAAGCTAATTCCATTTTCAAGATTTTGTTTTCTTTTTTCTATTGATCCTTGTTTGGAAAGCTTTGATCTCATGGTGTTATTCAAATTTCCCATTTCTCGCACTTCACAATGGTGTCTACTAATTGGGAAATGGTGGTTTTCTACTTCAACACTCTTATCGTGCATCACAACAGCTAACACGTTCCCCTGCCAGCTTTTGAAGAGGGTCAATAGCAAGATTCTGGCTTCTTTGTTTGCATAATGGGATTATCTTCTTGTTTAATGTGTTGAAATTTGGGGGTTTTTCTTCGATTTGTGCTGCGTGACTATAGCGGTGCGTGCAGAACAATGAAACAGGATTTTTGGCTTCCATTGAACTTTCCTCCATTGAAGTGAGAGGCTAAAGAGATCGTAGTTTCGCGAGGAAAGGAAGTTGTAGGAGAAGGAGAAGAATTAGAGACGAAGGCTCTAAACGTGGTTAGAGTGGCAGTTCCGAATGATTGAAAGGGTTTTTCAATAGATTTGGTTTGTTTTGTTTTAGTTCTAAGTGTTAATTTTACTTCTCTGAACGATGATGAGGCTTTCTCCATTGTTGCAGACAAAGAGAGGTTTTGGAAGAAAGGCCGATTAGTGTTGTTCATCTTGAGTAGATGAATAAGATTGTGCGATGGCTTGTGATCAAGCTTCAACAAGGTTCTACAGCAATAGTTGCGCATCAGCTCCTCTCCAGCTTAGAGGGATCGGCCTAAAACTGGGTGATCGGAGAAAAAGTTCTTCACTATCACCGCTGCATCTCCTCTATTGTTGCCCACTGCCCTTGTCATCGCCGCTGCATTTCTATACTTGGCCAATCACATAAACAGGACAATAGATTTGTCTGTGTTTTATTCTGATCATTATTATGCAAGATCGTTGCTTGTTCGTGTTGTTCGCTATTCTTAGAGATTCAAAGGACATTATCTTCTTCTACTCTGATTTTATTTTTAAATTATATATATATTAATATTTTTAATATTATTTAATAATATATAGTATATATGCAACAAAATCAAAAAATTATATATTTTTATGTTATTAAATTAAAAAATTTGACATTTTCTGTAATTTTCTTTTAACATATTTTTGGGCTTTTTATATTTCTATACAATATTTTAAAATAAATTACAATAATATCAGGTATTTCAACTTTATACAAATAACAAAATATTAATTACAAAAATATCAAAGAGAGCATAATAGTTCATCGGCCAACAACAATAGTGTGACAAGCAATACTCTAGCTAGCAAACAACACCACTCTGATCGGCGAACAGCAATAGTCCGACGAGCGACATTCCGGCAAGCAAAACTCCAGCGAACAACTCTCCGACGAGTAATACTCAAGCAAACAGTAATAGTTCTTCTTCTTCTTCTTCTTCTTCTTCTTCTTCTCTGGCAAACAATAATCTAGCAATGTGAGCAATGGGGCAGGAAATCTTCTCTAGCGAACAATAATCCAACAGCGTGAGCAATGGGGCAAGAAACCAAAAAAAAAAAGACAAGAAAAAAAGTTTAAAAACTATATGTTATTTATACACAATATGTATATTATCTATATATTAGTCATATATAATCTGTATATTATTCATATATAAATATGTATATTATATATAATTAATATTCGTATAGCATATGTATATTATCTGTATATTATTCGTATACAACATGTATATTGTACATATATAATATATTATCGGTATATTATTTATATATAATATGTATATTATACGTATATAATATATTACCAGCAAAGAAGAAAACTCTGCGCCTGACCACCGGTCTCACGGTCTCCTAGCGAAAGTAAAAGAAGAAGAAACAGGGAAGAAGAGCCAACAACAACAGTCTTACGTAGCCATGACTTCCTGAGCTATGGTGTTGGATTCAAAACAGACAGCAGAGAGGAGAAGAGAGACAGCAGTAGATAACAACAAAGAGGAGAAGAGAAGAGAGAGACAACGACAACAATCAATAACAACAACAAATGGTGTTGGATTCAAAAACAACAACTGTAGAGTTTCTCATCCCCCAACATAACACTCTCTTACTACCCATCAAAACCCCACACGAAAAGCCTCTTCCCGACGTCACCACTTCAAACCGCTCTCCCTCCAGTGCTAAATACCCGCTCTCACCACTAGCAACAACTCCTCTCTACTAACACCTTGCAATCTCCGTCCCCTTCTCAATCCCACAAACCTAATCTTCCCCAACCGTTAAACGCCCCAATTCGACAGTATTATTATTAAAAATCCTCCTAGGCTGAAAACCCATCGTCGGGTCCCAACACCAAAATGAAAGCCCGTCCGATCTCAACCCCCTGAAGAAATTCCAGTTGCCGAAAATCCCCTACTATGAGACGTTCGACGAAACACTGAATTTTTCTCCTACCCTGTAACACTCGATTCTCCTTCTTGACTCCCCCGCCACGATCCCACAGATCTGGATTCAACAGATATGGATTTTGGGTGCAGATCTGCATTCTGGGTGTTAAAGCAAGCAACAACGATGAGCAACAGATATGTTACGGGCAGAGGAGAGGAGACAGCAACGATCTAGATTTTGGGTGCTGAAGCAAGTAATAACGATGAACAAAATACAGTACTAATAAAAATAAAATAAAAATATTGATATAAATAATAAAAAAAAAGTTAAACGAAAATTTTTTGAAAATATTTTAATAATAATGTTACTTTATGTAATTTCCTTCCTATTTTTTCCTTAAAAAGTTCGGGCTGGGCCGAAGGCTCGAAAATGTAAACCGCCGCTTCCTCTGCTCTTCCTCTTTCCCTCCGCATCCAAATTCGGAAGCGGAGCAGAATAGCAGCTGCGCCTGCAATGGGTGGCGCGGCCCTTCATCTCTGCTCATGAAGCTTCCATTTTCAACCTTTTCCCCTCAAAACCTAACTCGAAAATCTCTTCTTTTACCACTCATGTCCGCCAATTCTTCAATGGCTGGTACTCGCATCATCGCCGGAACCCTACCGGATCCCGCGGCCTCCGGCGACAACTCAGACGACCAATTATGCTCTGATCTTAACAAAAATTGCTCCATCATCGAAGAAGAGCAATTGAACTCTTCTGGTCCCTCCTCTTTTTCATCTTCGCCTGAATTGGGATCTCCGAGCCGCCTTCACTTGAAAGGGGAGGGACACGTGGAGAGAGCATGGGCACATTGGAGGAAACTCCGGGAGCCGAAGCTGATTGTGGCTCCGATGGTGGACAACTCGGAGCTACCTTTTCGACTGCTTTGCCGGAAGTACGGGGCCGAGGCGGCTTACACGCCCATGCTTCATTCGCGTATCTTTTCGGAGAACGAGAAGTATAGAAGCCAAGAATTCACTACTTGCAAGGTATATGGGATAGCAGTAATTCTTCGTCGGATAAGAATTTGCTTATGTTGTTTAATTCTACTTGGTAACTTGTTGAGCTTTTCACCAAAAAATAATTGCTTTGGGAATTGCCTTAGTGATTAGTATGTGGATACCTCTCTTCTCTAAAAGGTGATGCAGTTAGGTTACAAAATGCAAAACATGAGAAGTCTGATAGTGATTATGGGATTATTTTGCAACATTAAGCTCTATACGATTAATATAAATGACAATTTTGAACTATTTTTTGTCATTGATCCACATTTGCTTAACGGTCTTACATAGGCTACAATTAGAGCTTTTCCATGGACAGAGGCATGGACATTTGGTTGATTGGAACATGATTATTATACCAAGTAGAAAGGACTTCTTGACATTAGTAGTCTATGTTTGAAAAAATGGCTTAAGCAATAAAATGCTAAAAGAGATGTTACAGGTGAAGAATAAAGAGTCCACTTGTGTTACCGTAAAACAACTAGAAGTAAGGAGTGGCTTTTGCACAAACTCATCAAAGTACTTGGAGGTTCAATTCATCACTTTATTGTAGATCAATGAGTTGTCAGGTTGAGTGAATTCTCTAATGAATTGTTGAAATATGTGTGGGATGGTGAAGAGGCCTTCATTATGTCATTTGTTTCGTACAGTCATTGGAATCATTCATAAGAAACCAATTTTTCCTTCTTTTGTCCTCTTAGTAGTAATGTTGACAATCATCTATCTTGGAATTTTTGTCTTCAATGAAATCTTGATGATAATAAGGTCAAGGTCTTCAAATTCAACTAATTTCAATGAAATTATTCCAATTAATTCAGTAATTTTGGCAATCAAAGTAAAGCTCACTTCTAACAATAAAATTACAAAATTTCACCAAAATCTTTGAAAAAATAGATGAAACTTGCCCAAATTGAAGTTTTGACGAATTTTACTGAAAATGCAAAAAATCATAAAAATGGCATTTAATATCGAAGAAAATCTGTAGTGCATAAAAATTCTTTTATATAAAAATAGAGACTATGAAAAAATATTTCTCTTTAAATGAAGAAGATTGAAGGCGAGATATGTAAACTTGGCAAGTAACAATCTAAAATAATGAAAAACGAGCTATGTTATAATGAAAGACAAGCTATGTCCTTGAGGTAAGACAGTAGAGAGAAGACAAAGAGGAGAAGAATAAGCTAAGAATCTAAGAGCCAAAGATAATAGGCATAAGAGAAGAAAGAGAAGTGTGGGTCGTCTACCATAGTCAATATAGAAGATCAAAGTTGCTTGTACTTGTGGCCACTAGTAAGTCAATAGCCAGTCAAGTTAGAGTTTATGTTTGTTAGGGTTTGATGATTGATTTTTTTTTTTTCTTTCTTTCTTTTTTATAACAATTTTAAGATAACATGCATGATGTGCATTAAATATTGTTAATGTTAAAATACGCATTTGAAATCATTATATTATATTTTTATATGTGAGATGTATCTAATTATGATTGTTTTCATTATTTTTAATAGAAATTAGTCATATTTTAGCAGTTAAATAAAATTTTTTGAACTTCTCTAAGTTGACAAATTTTTTTAACTCTTCAAATCAATTTTGATTTTCGAAGGTCGAAGTTTGGGGCAAAATCAAATTTTGGTTCTTTAATTAAGGTAAATGAGTTGGTGTTTCAGATAAAGATAATGATAATATGAGGAAATTTTGTTGCAATAGGAAAATTTGGCTTGTGATACATTAAAAATCCATCTTTGGCCAATTAATTGATCAGCCATAACTCTCTTTCATTAATAAGATGGTTCAAAATGATCATTGATGAATGATGACTATATCTTTGGTTCTTTACATGTTCTATTAATTTGAGTTAATCTTTTGATACACTTCTGGATAAGAGGCCTTTTGTGTCAAATTCTAAACTGGCTTCTGCTATGCACACAGAGAAGGGAATTTATTGAGTTGACATTTTTATATTCTACTGTTATCACTTTATCTTTAAGGGTAGTGATGGTATGCTGATATTTGAGGGTTGTCCTAACTAATGAGATGGTGTGCATTGTGGGGATCAGATGAGATTTAGAAACTCCTCTTGGTTCACTTTGGAATCTTCCTGTTGGTTCTCTTTGTCAAACTCAGTTGTACAATGAGACTTTATCTTCTACACCCTCTTGTTGCTCATCTTTGAAGGCCTTTTGTTTTCTAACTTGCATTTCTCTTTTGTTTTGTTAATGCAATATTCTCTGTTTTGTTACTACATTTTCTTGATAATACTGAATATAATAACTATTGCAGGAGGATCGACCATTGTTTGTGCAGTTTTGTGCAAATGATCCTGATACTTTGTACGAAGCAGCAAGAATGGTAGAAAATCATTGTGATTATGTGGACATCAATCTAGGGTAATCCTCTCCTTGGTTGCTGTCAGCTTACATTTGAAACGCAAGTACTTCCACTGTTTAAGAATTGATATTGGGTGCCATAGAATATGATCACTGAGCTAATCTTTTGAATACTGTCATTTGTACTACAAAATTCCCTTTTAAACCTCTGTTATCTCCTAATTTAAGAATATTGATGCAGATTAGCTTAAACAAAACTTCCCTTTTAACCACTGATATCTTCTAATTTAAGAATACATAGATGCAGATTAGCTCAAATACAACTGAACCTGCCATTTGCAGTCTAGTTGCCAAAAATATATTAGTGCTCTTTCAGTGACAGTGCTTGCTATGATCAACGGGTCTGCATCTCCATGGCTATGATGTCAAATGGATAAGTACTAAAAACTCTATGAAATATATGATCATTTTTGTTATAATTATTAGTGATTTATCACATCATTAATTCTTATTGGTAGAAGATATAACTTTTCATCATTGTAAGAGACATTTGAATATTTGGAAAATATTGATATGGAAACACAGAGATATTAACATGCAATGAAGTAATTTGAGATGGCTGAAGGGTTTGTGGCTTCGTCTTCTGTAAACCTTATGCAAGTCTTATTGCTTTTATTATTATAACTTGGTACACTTAAAATGTGTTGACAAGCAAGACCCCTTGGTGGGGCCTATGATGCATTTGTGATGTCTTCTTTACCAGGGTGCTTCCCATTGTTAAATCGATGTACATTGACCCACTTCTGTTTGTTTTTCATGTCTACAATGTCCAGATGCCCACAGCGTATAGCCAAGAGAGGGTACTATGGAGCTTTTTTAATGGACAATCTCCCTCTCATAAAATCTCTCGTTAAGAAACTGGTAGCCAATCTACATGTTCCTGTATCCTGCAAGATAAGGATCTTTCCAAACCTACAAGATACAATAGCATATGCTAGAATGTTGGAGGATGCTGGTTGCTCTCTCTTAGCCGTCCATGGCCGAACTCGGGATGAAAAGGATGGGAAGAAATTCCGAGCTGATTGGAATGCAATTAAAGCTGTGAAAGCTGCTGTCAAGATTCCGGTCCTGGCCAATGGAAACATTCGCCATATAAGTGACGTCTGTAACTGTCTGGAGGAGACGGGTGTTGATGGTGTGCTTTCAGCTGAGACTCTTCTTGAAAACCCAGCTCTCTTTGCTGGATTTCGAACTGCTGAATGGATAGAAGGTGATAAGGACAGTAATGAAGAGGGTGAACTAGACCAAGCAGATCTGGTTGTTGAGTATTTGAAGTTCTGCGAAAGATACCCTGTACCATGGAGAATGATACGTTCTCATGTGCACAAGATGTTAGGAGACTGGTTCAAGATACATCCAGAGGTGAGAGAAGATCTTAATAAGCAATCCAAGCTCACTTTTGAGTTTCTTTATGACATGGTGAAGAGGCTTAGGGATCTGGGCACAAGGATACCTCTTTATAGTATCCATTCTGGTGTTTTGCCATATGGTAATTGCCAGTCATGAATGGATGTTAATTAAGGTAGCATGTGGTACCTGGAATTGGACAAATGGCAGAAATCATGCCAATTTTTGCAGTTAGCCTTAGTATCTTGTACTAGTGCAGAATGTTCAAGATGCAGCAGCATAGATAAATACGAAAACAGGGCTTCTAGGTCTCTGAAAAGCTTAAAATTTATGCTGCGATAATATGTCATTTGATGCTTGTGGTGCAGGAAGCTGCCTAAAAGATGAGCCTGCCCACAATGAAAGTTAACCAACTTAATTGGGATGGTAATACTTATTAATTATGTATGGAACTTGATGATTTTTCTCAGCTATACCAACTGATTTAATTGCATGTACCATTATACCAACTGATTTAATTGCATGTACCATTGTACGGCATGTAATGCCCATTCATTTGCTTATTAAAGCTCTGTACCATGTTTAACTGTCATAACTTGAGCATTTCTATGCAGTTCGGTGTTTTTGTAGTTTGTTATTGCAGTCTACTATTTGATGCAACTCTTAGAATGATTGGTACCATACTTGGTCCTTTTTACTTGACACGCTGAGGCATGTTATTTGTGTCTTTAAATGACTGTGCTGATGTTGATTTCTCTTCAGCAGTCTGCCATGTTGCTTTAAATTTTCTCTTAGCATCTTACATTCATTTAGCTATGTCATTTTTAATTATCAGTCTACGATAATTAGGGTTTTTTTTTTTTTTTTTTATTTCTCTTATGCTGCTATCTTATCTTGTGTTCTGATACATGATATATTTTTGAGATTTCGAGCTTGATGTTGGGGGTGATTAAACTCATGAAAATTTGTGATTTCAGCATGATGCTGTGGTGATGAAAGTTGTGAAAATTAGTGTCGGAATAATGACAAAGAAACGATTGTCATTGCTTTCTAGTACCATACATGTTATTAGAGTCTGACTTCAGCCATCACTATGCAATTGGTGTTGGCGCACTTAAGCTTAAGCCCATTTGGTATTTTTGATGATTGACTTATTGAAACATCTTACATACTCCACTTAAGACCAAAAAACTAAGCCTAAGCATTCACATAATGCCATGCTAGTATGCAAGTTCTCTCAACAATTGCCTTATTTTAAAGCTGGTAAAAGAAAAAAATATTAATTAGACTTGTTTAGTGCTTTGATACTTAAACATCTCATGCTGCCCTGTAAGACACTTTAAAAGCCTGCCCCACTTGCCAGGATGTTAATGCTATCTTATACAGTTGGTGATTTAACTTGTATGTTCATCATGTATGACCTGAAGTCATAAATTGCTTTGCTTCCTAATGCATGAATCCTAGTATTTGACGATTATTTTATGTTATACTCAAGAGAAGCTTTACCTCTTTGATCACGTACTAAAATTTTAAATTTGTAAACTAGGTTGCTGGTTACAAGAACCAGCCATCTTAAGGAGTTACATGGTAGCAACTTTTCAAAAGGGAGCCTTTACATTGTGGGGTCAGCAAAAAAGTTTGTTGTATGAATCTAATAATTCTATTTGTATTAGGGAAAAAAAAAAGGAAAAAAGCGTAAATACTGCCCTCTTGCATTATCAGAAATGTGAGAAAAAGTATTCACTAAGTTATCCTAAAGTAATTCCCTTTACTTGTACACTAGACGCGAAGTCAATGAATATATTGTGTCAGATTCTAATTCTCTTGGGATAAATCATGACATGCCCTAAAGTTATAGAATTGTAGCCTCAAACCATGAAAGTACTATTATATATTTACACTATAAAAGTCTGGTTTCTTGTATATTAACCAAAACATAATGTCTTGCTCGCTACCAAACGACCTCTTCAAATAAATAAGTAGAGAGACTAGGGAACCCCAAGTGACGGTGACAAGAAAAAATAATAATAATAATAATGCAACAGGACCTCCTCCCCTGAAAGTGAGATTACAACCACCACATCCTCCAATTATAAGAAAACAGATTTCTCCTCCTTCCCGTGACCTCTTTAGTCTCTGCTTATCTTCTTGCCATGTCCTAAACCAACTTTAAGAAAAAGAAATTATAAATCACATTCAGAATGAGCGCAATCTCCCTCTCTTTCTTCCCCTCCTTCTTCTTCTTCCTCCTCCTCTCATGTTCCCTCAATGTCCACTCCAACAATTCGGCTAAACCAAACACCAGAGAAGCAATTGAAGTTGTGATTGGCGGCGGCGGAGGCCGAGGTGTTGTTATTGGAATTGGTGGTGGAGGAGGAGGCCATAACAGTCCTGGAACTGGAAGCAATACCCCAGATTGCCCACCTTCACAAACTTCACCATTAATCTTTGCTGATGAAAGACTAGCTGTAGTCTACCCAGTGATCCAAAAGTTCAGGGATCTCATAACATCTGACCCTCTCGGAATCACCAACACATGGGTGGGTCCTGATATCTGCAATAAATACAGAGGCTTCTTCTGTGAACCTCCACCAGACAATCGTTCCGCAACTGCACTTGCTTCAATCGACTTCAATGGCTTCCAGCTCGGGGCTCCGACCATCGCCGGCTTCCTCGACCAACTTCCCGACCTCGCCCTCTTCCACGCCAACACCAACAACTTCTCCGGCACAATCCCTTCCACAATCACCTCTCTTCCTTACCTCTACGAGCTTGACATCAGCAACAACAAATTCTCCGGCGCTTTCCCATCATCTCTCCTCCTACCCAACAACATTACTTTCCTAGACCTACGGTTCAATTCCTTCGCCGGCGAAGTTCCGCCGGAAATCTTCACAAGAAGACTCGACGTCCTCTTCATCAACAACAACGACTTCGTCCAAACTCTCCCCGCCACCCTCGGAAACACGCCGGTCTTCTACCTCACTCTCGCCAACAACAGATTCACCGGTAACATTCCCCGGAGCCTTGGCCGGGCTTCCGCAACTCTGCGAGAAGTGCTCTTATTGAACAACAAATTATCTGGGTGTCTTCCCTTCGAAATTGGGTATCTGAAACAGCTAACGGTTTTTGATGTTGCTAACAATTGCTTGACGGGTCCGATTCCGTGCTCATTTGGGTGCTTGGAGAAGATAGAGCAGTTGAACTTGGCCGGAAACTTGTTTTACGGTCAAGTGCCGGAGATGGTTTGTGCATTGGAGAATGTGGAGAATTTGACGCTGTCTGATAATTATTTTACGATAGTTGGGCCGATCTGCCGCAGTCTGATCAAGAAAGGGGTGTTGGATGTGAGAAAGAATTGCATTCCCGGTCTTCCATTTCAGAGGCCGATTTGGGAGTGTGCAAAGTTCTTTTCTGTGCCTAGGTTTTGCCCGTTTCCTTCGTCTTTGACGTTTGTTCCCTGCAAGTTTGCTCATGTTTGGGAGAAGCGTAGAGAAAGTGGGTCCGCAAATCGGACATTAACATCTTCTTTCTCCAAAATGCCTTCGCCGTCTTACGCTGCTCTTGAAAGACATCGGACCTAACTGTACAGCGTAACGATCGAAATCTTATTACTATTATTATTATTATAATTATTGTCCTTCAGGTTTCAACTCTTGTTGATATTGTTGGCGATCCTGTGATTCCTTTAGTACGGCAAGAAAGAAAATCGTTTCTGACCGTAGGATCTGTATAATTGGGTTCATCGGAATATATATATATATATATATATATATATAATGCTGATTCTGCTAAAATGCTACAAATAAAATGTAAGGACGCGTTTGGTTCTATGATTTAACTTCTTCTCCCGTTCAAATTCTGAAAAACACTGAAATTGCGAATTCCATGAACATATAATTTTTTTAAGTCATCACCAATCTGGCGTCTTCTTCTTTTACTGTTATTTTATTTTTAAAATTTTCTTTTTAAAAATTTCTTATAATGATTTATATATAATATAAAAAGTAAATAATATAAATAGATTAGAAAATGAGTTATTGTTTAATGTTAGCTAAAATAGTATAATTTCCATCATTTTGGTGTAGTGAATCAGAAATGTCCTTAGAATAATAATAAATAAGTTGTAACCCTTTATTTTTGGAAATAAAAAAAGAGACAAATGTCAATGGAAGAGTAAGCTATATATTAATTTGACATAATTTAATGTCGTGCAAAGGTAATTTGCATTGTAAATGCAAATTTTAGATTAACTATAACAATACTATTTTAATAAATAATAAAATGTTATTTATTATTATTTTTTAAGTTTTATGTCATGATCTTATCATGTGTTATACAACTTAGGGCATCTCTAACCTAGCGCCATTTTGGCATTGGGGAGGAGGATTTTGGTGTTGGATTGCTTCAACCCAACGCCATCTTGGCACTAGTGTTTTGTTTTTTGTTTTTTTTATTTTTTATTTTTTATTTTTGGAATAAATGCTTTTGCTTTTATTTTAGTTATAATTTTTTATTAAAAATTTCTAATTGAAATTATATTTTTTAAGTTAAAATTTTAATTATTTTAAAATTTTTAGTTATATTATTTATTTTATTTTACTATTTTAGACTTATTTTTATTCTTTATTTTTTAAAGTAAATATGTTTTAATGTATTTAATTATTTTTGTCTAAATTTGATATTTTTATGTTTTATATATATTTAAAATATTAATATTAATTTTAATTAATTATGACATAATAAAGTAATTTTTAATTTTTGTAGTGTATTATTTATTTATTTATTTATAATTAAACGTAATATTGAGTAAACATGTGAAATAAAACTTATGTATAAAAATAAATTTTTAAAAAATAATAAAAAAGAAAATAAAAAGGAGGCAAAAAAGAATATTCTAAGTGGTATAAATAATAAAAAAAAATTATTGAATGCCTTTATAACCCCTTTGATATTTAGTATCATATAACCTTTAAATTTCATAATGTCTAAATTAATGAGATTATTTAAATGTCATCATTATGATTGATGTAACCCCCCATTCTAAAAAAATTATATAAATGGATTTTGTGCCTCATTGAAATCATCAACGAAGAGAACAATTCTCTCTTGGAAAACTTTCTCCTCTCTAGTGTTTTTAAGTTTTCTTCCCATTCTCTTAAAGAAATTCTCATTTTTTTTAATTTGTTCTAGTTTGATTCATAACACGTTATCATTACGAGCTAGCTCTTTAAGATCAACTTCGAAGGCACAAGAGTTTGAAAAAAAAGACTTAAAGGTATACTTTGATTTAAGTGATTAAATATTTGAGTAATACATTTTGTTTGCACATGTATGATTATTTATATACAATATTATTTACTATTAATTATACGTAATTATATTGACTAAGAAAGTATGCTCTGTAGTTGCGTCTAGTACGATCTTCTATATCAAAAATTAAAAGTCAAATAAATAAATTTATTTAATATTTTATCAATTGATTATGTTCTATTCTTGATTTTTATAAATAATACTATAAGGTTGAGTTGATAGTAGGTAAGTCTTGTCCCGAGTAAAGCTAAACATTGAAAGGAAGATAGGTTATCATGTCCTAAGAGGCTGGTCACTCTAAGTAGACTTTATCTCACCGCCCTTTCCTAGAGGTTGTCATACCAATTCATACAAATAGTACATTTTGATTAAATATTAAGATATGAACATATATGAAATTGGTATTATTTATTATTAACTAAGATATATATATATATATAACTTATCTATGTCATTAAAATAGATTATAAATTTTTTAAAAAATAATAATTGTTTAAATAGTCACATGCTAATATAGTTTGTATATCTTGTAAAGCAATATAACAAACCTCATGAAGTTAAAATTTGTGGCACTTAATATTTTAGGCAAAAATTATTTATCATGGATTTTAGATGTTGAAATTCATCTTAATGCGATGGGTCTTGAAGACACCATCAAAGAGGGGAACAGTGAGTTGCTGCAAAATCATGTCAAGGCAATGATTTTTCTTCGTCACCATCTTCATGAGGGATTAAAAATTGATTACCTTACCATAAAAGATTCACTTGAATTGTGGAAATGTTTAAAAGAAAGATATAACTACCAAAAGATAATAATTCTTCCAAAGGCTCATTATAACTAGATGCATTTTCGATTACAAGACTTTAAAAGCGTGAGTGAGTATAACTCCACAGTATTTAGAATTAGCTCACAATTATTATTATGTGGAGAAAATATCACTGATGATGACATGTTAGAAAAAACATTCTCTACTTTTTATGCCTCAAATGTGCTCATACAGCAGGAATATCAAGACAAAGGATTTAAAAAATATTCAGAGTTAATTTTTTGTCGTCTTGTGGCTGAACAAAATAATGAGTTGTTAATGAAAAATCATGAAGCACGCCCAACTGGTTCTACTCCATTCCCTGAAGCGAATGCAATGACATCAAATAGTATTGGACATGGAAGAAGTTATGGTCGTGATTGTAGTCGGAGACGTCGTCGAGGTCAACGTACATATCGTGGTGGTTATGAAAACTCTTCTCATCATAAACATAATATCAACCAACAAAAGTGAGAAAATAATGAGAAGAAAAAAGAAAAAGAAAAAAAAAGTTTTTAAAGAATTCTGAAAATGTATGCTACAAATGTGGTATGAAAAGACATTGACCACGTACCTGTCTTTCGTCAAAACATCTTATTAATCTTTATCAAGTATCATTGAAAGAAAATGGAAAAAAAATGTGGAGACAAATTTTATTTCCCAAAATGATGACATTAACCAAAGTCCTCTTAACATGACACATTTGGATGTAGCAGATTTTTTTTTGAAAACTTAGAAGGAAGATGTGACTGAATGAAGATGGATTTTTGAATTTTATTATTATTACTTTTGATTATGTGTATCACTTTTGTATATTTATTTTTAATGTGTGTTGCTTTTGTGTGTTTATTTTGGTGTATTTTTCTCGCATTTATATATAAAATAAAATATTTTTTACGAATATTTATTTTATTTTAATGAAGAAAATATAGATGTTCATGATCAAAATTTAGTAGGAATCAAGATCAAAAATGAAGATATTTGTCTTGTAGACAGTGCTACGACACATACTATACTTACAAATAAAAAATATTTTTCTCATTTGCTTATGCAAGAAGCTAATGTTAACACAATATCTGGTCATGCGAAACTTATTGAAGGCTCCAGAAGAACTAATTTATTGTTACCTGAAGGAACAAAGATTATTATAAACGATGCACCACTTTCTACTAAGTCTCGAAAAAACTTGTTAAGTTTCAAAGATATAAGAAAAAATGGATATCATATCGAGACAATTAATGAAAAAAATATTGAATACCTTCATATTATAAGTATGGTATCAGATAAGAAACATGTATTTGTAATACCTACAATTTTAGTGTTGTAATACCCAAAATTTGAGTTAAAAAGTTTTAATTTTAAAATTTACTGTTAAAAAATACGGTTACTGTTCACAAATACGATCACTATTTTGTCGGCAGACAAAATAACTTTCGGTGGTTACTGTAGCTACAGTAACAGACACTGTAGCCACAGTAACAAACTATTTGTAACTGTGCGATTTCGTCTTTTTCTGAATACCCAAAATTTGAGTTAAAAAAATTTAAATTTTAAAATTTACTGTTCAAAAATATGGTTACTGTTCACAAATACGGTCACTATTTTGTCGGCAGACAAAATAACTTTCGGTGGTTACTGTAGCTACAGTAACAGGCACTGTAGCCACAGTAACAAACTATTTGTAACTGTGCGATTTCGTCTTTTTCTGCCAGAAAAATCTATACAAACCCCTCATCCCTCATTCTGAAAATTCATTCCAACAAGAAAGAAATAATTCCTTTGCTTACTCTCTTTTCTTCTCTTTGTTCTTTAGCTGTTTTAGACAGCAAATATAGTAGCAGGAAGGGAAAAACCCCAGTTTCTGCATAACAGTAGTGAAGATCTATTGTTGGGTACCTCTTTTGAAGCAATTGGAGGGTTTTTCTTATCAAAGCAGGTATAATCACTCTGTTTTAGTCTCTACTTAAGATTGGAGATGCCGTTGTTCATTTCAATACATATACGTAGTTACTGTTCATATATACGGTACTGTTCGTACGATACTGTTCATGGGCATCGATTAAATCACATTTTCGAAACGTAGATCCTAAAGACTGTTGGTCAAAGACTCGAAACAAGTTGAGATAATACTGCAAAGATTCAGAGAAATACTACTAAGGTGGAAGTGATTACTCTACTCTCTAGTATTATTTGAATTTTAATGTTGAATATGTGATGTTTACATTATTTAAATGCCTAGAAATATGCAAGGTTATTGACTAAATAATTTGGAAAAGATTTTCCTTATTTTTTTAAATTTATTTATGACCGAGAGAGTATGCTCTGTAGTTGCGTCTTGTACGATCTTCTACATCAAAAATCGACAGTCATTGTTTTCATTTATGATGTCATGCTGATGGAATGTTTAATTATTGATGAAATATTTATTTTATTATGCTTCGTTCACAAAAAGAAGATTAAATAAAGATTTCAACCACATACCGGCACGGGGACTAATGTCCTTCGTGTCTGTTTTATGCAGAATTAGAACTGATTGTCATGATTGACACCTGAATGAACTGGGTTTCAGAAATGATCCCAGAGAAGGGTTTGAGTTTCAGAATTGATCTCTCTCCCCAGATCTGGAACACAGAGGTTAACCCCTTTTGGTCTAATTGACAACTGTTGATAAATAAATGTTTGAAATGCCTAATGGATGATAAGTATTTGCATGTTCAGTGTTTGGTTTGAATAATGATATGGATGTACTGTGTATGATCTACTGGGCTCATGAGCTCACCCAATCATTTTTTTCAAGTAACTATTGAAGCCATCGCCCCAGCAAATCAATGTAAATTAATAACAGTGTGTCTCACAGTATGAGGATAGTAGAAAATGAAGTGTACTGTAGGGCTTGTGACTCACCATATTTGATCATGTCATATGTCGATAGTATTTTGTATTTATCAAAAGATGGCTATGGAGCCCACAAAATTTTTTGTAACTTTGATCATGAATCAATGTTTTTAGTTATTTTGAAATACTGGAATTATTGTGTTTCTGTTGTATTTATACTCTATACCTTGGGATATGAACTGATGAAACTATCAAATGTGAAAAATGATAAAAAAGAAAAAGTAATATCCCCAGTTCTCATATAGAAAGCAGGATTGACTGCACTCGGAAGAAATAATGTCTCAAGCTACGAGACAACCACGTCGCCTATGACGTATGTGAAAAAGATCGGGAGCTGGGCGTGTTACAATATTAGAAAAATTATCCGCTTTTTCTTCTGGTTTATACTATACGAATATTACAACAATTGAGATAAATGTTACAGTAAACCAGAAGTTTACTGATGACAATGTTTTTAACATTTGGCATGACCAGCTAGGAAATCCCAGTTCTATAATGATGCAAAAAATCATTGAGAATTCACATGGACATTTACTTAAGAAGCAGAAGATTCTTAACTCCAGTGAATTCTTATACGCTGCATGCTCTCAAGGAAAGTTTATTATTAGACCATCACCAACTAAGGTTGGATTTGAGTCTCTTACATTTTTGGAAAATACAAGGTGACATATGTGGACCCATTCACCCACCGTGTGGACCATTTAGATATTTTATAGTTTTAATTTATGCATCTACAAGATGGTCATACGTGTCTTTATTATCAACTACTAACATGACGATTACAAGATTGCTTGCTCAAATAATACGATTTAGAGTTCAATTTTCAGACTATCCGATCAAGAAAATACATCTTGATAATGCTAGTGAGTTTACGTCTCAAGCTTTCAATGATTATTGTATGTCAATTGGGATTATTGTTGAACATTCAATTGGTTATGTTCATATACAAAATGGTTTAGCATAATCATTTATTAAGCGCCGCCCATTAATAGCTAGACCATTGATTATGAGAGCAAAACTCCCTATTTCTATATAGGGACATGCTATTTTACATGAAGCAACTTTTATACACATCAGGCCAACAAATTATCATAAATTGTCCCCTTTGCAATTGGCTTATGGTCAAGAACCAAATATTTTCCATCTAAGAATTTTTGGATGTGCGGTATATGTTCTGATTGCCCCACCACAATGCACTAAGATAGGTCCTCAAAGAAGATTAGGTATATGTGTTGGATATGATTCTCCATTGATAATTAAGTATCTTAAACCAGTGACTGGAGATATTTTTACAGCACGGTTTGTTGACTATCATTTTGATGAGATAGTTTTTTCAACATTAGGAGGAGAGAATAAATAGTTGACTATCATTTTGATGAGATAGTTTTTTCAACATTAGGAGGAGAGAATAAATAGTTAGGAAAAGAAGTAGATTGGAATGCTTCATCATTATTCAAATTTGATCCTCTAACAAAACAATATGAACATGAAGTTCAAAAGATAATTCATTTGCAAAATATTGCAAACAAATTGCCAAATGCATTCACTAACCTTAAAAGAATGACTGAATCTCATATTACAATTGTCAATGTTCCAGCTCATATTGAAGTCCCTGAAGAACAACTTGTTGCAAGTGAATCAAAGACACGCCTAAAACGTGGTAGACCAATTAGTTCTAAAGATAAAAATTCTTGAAAAAGAAAAGGAGCAATTGATAAGGATGTTCAAATGTAGGTGGTAGATACTCCTGAAGAGATTAGTGACATAACTAACAATGAATCCCCAGAAGAGGTACATATACCTGAAAATAATGAAGAAATCTCAATTAGTTATGTCACCAATGGGATGAGATGGAACCGAAAAAAAAAGGTTGTTAATGATATCTCTTGATGTTTTGGATAAAAGCTAGGATCTTGAACCTAAATCTATTGAAGAATGTCACAAAAGACATGACTGGCAAAAATGGAAAGATGCAATCTAGGCAGAATTAGACTAACTTGAAAAACAAAATGTTTTTGGACCTATAGTCCAAACACCTGAAGGTGTGACCCCTGTATGTGCGAAAAAGAAATGAGAATAATGAAGTCGTAAGATATAAAGTGCAACTTGTTGCAAAAGGTTTTACCCAAAGACTAGGTATTGATTATGAGGAACCATATTCTCCTGTGATCGATGCAATTACATTTAGATATCTTATGAGTCTGGCAGTCCAAGAAAAACTTGAAATGTATCTAATAGATGTAGTAACAACCTACTTATATGGATCCCTTGATAGTGATATTTATATGAAAAGCCCAGAAGGATTTCAGATGTCTGCGACATCTAACTCGAATTCTCGAAGAATTTATTCAATAAAGTTACAAAGATCTTTAAACATACTGTAACACCCCAACCCCCATGTTTTTTTGATTTGAGTGTTGGACCTAACCACCGTTCTATTTGACAGTGGACTTAACCAATATGCGGGTTGGGTCCGTGCTACTTTACAAGTGACACACACTTGACATTCCATTTT
>JAJIYU010006083.1:0-21195 GCA_030144865.1 Tinospora cordifolia | reverse complement strand
ATAATGAAGTTCAGCAGGGGAGAATGCACCGCTGGTATATCCACATATCTGTGTAATACCTTTATCATGCTGTAATAATACAGCACCCCAAAATTCATCAGAAGCATCTGTTTGTATGATTCGTTTTGCCGAAGGAGACGGCAGATGTAATGGTTTGATGTTCTGACATTTTTCTTTTAAATATTTAACAGCTTGACTCTGTGCTGAGGACCAAGGAGGGGCAGATTTGCGGAGTAACTTAGACAATATTTGGATATATGGGGCAATGTGAGGTAGGAAGTGCCTCACATAGTTTACAATTCCAAGGAATTGTTGGATCTGCTTCGTGGTGAGATGTTCATCTGGAAAATGAAGCAGTTCAGAAGTAATGTGTGGTTCAGGATGATACTTGCCTTGCATAAAATGCATGCCAAGGAAATTTATCTCCCTGGTGGCAATAATACTTTTTCTCTCAGATAACATGATACCATGTTGTTGAGTAATTTCAACAAATTGGTTGAGCAGATTTAAATGATGCTGTTCTGTTGGAGAAAAAAGTAGAATATCATCAATATAAATAAGAGCATGATCAAGAATTGGATTATAAATTTTTGTCATGGCTCTTTGGAAAAGAGATGGTGCGACCTTCAAACCAAATGGCATGACAGTCCATTGGTATTGGGCATTTGGGATACAGAAAGCAGTTTTGGGTCTGTCATTAGGATGGATTCCTAATTGCCAGAAACCTGCTTTAAGATCAAACTTGCTAAAAATGTGAGCACCCTGGAGAAGTGTAACCTGGGATGAGATTTTTGGAAGAGGAAACTTGTCATCTTTGAGAAATGCATTCAAGGGTTTGAAATCTATGACAAACCTTTTCTTTCCTCTCCGGAGTTCAGCTTTCTTGTTTACATAGAAAGCTTGGCAAGCCCAATCAGAAACAGTAGGTTCAATCAATCCTTGTGAGAGAAGTTGTTGGCACTCTTCTCTGGCTAATTTCAAATCTGAAGGAGTCATTCCTGGATGAACTGCCTTTGTAGGATTGATGTCTTCATTAGCCTTAAAAGGAAGCCTTATGAAAAATTCTGAATTTTTCCATAAGGGAAAAGGATGATTGAATTCTTGATGAGTTTCACAGAAACTCGATTGGAGCTTTTGGATAATTGGGGAAGTGTTGAATTGGAATTCATACAGATTAGGTAAGTCCGTATAGGGCTTAAACAAGTGTTTGTATTGAATCCCATGGGCTTTTATCTGCAAAGGCTGGGCCTTGGTATAAACGTCCATGCCAATAAGAATATCCTTATTGGGTAGGTCACTACCAAGGACATGAGTCCATATGGTACAAGTAGGAAAGAACTTAATACCAATGGGCTTCTTTGTTCTTAGTTTTGTGGTAAAGATCTCCCTATTGGCAGCCCTAAAATGAGTCTCATGATGAGTCCACATATCAGGAGGAAGGATCTTTGGGTTAAGAACAGTAAAAGATGCCCCTGTGTCCATATAAGCAATTACAGGAATGGGCTCAGAGAATTTGGATTGGAGAATATGGGCTTTGACATAAGGGATAGGAATAGAAAAATCACAAGGAGAAAAAGCCTGTAAATTTTGGAGCATTCCTAAAAAAGAAAAATCCTGGGTAGAGGATGATTCATCTTCTGTTGAAGATTCCTCTGAGAATGGATGAAAAGCAAATATTGTATTTGCAGAAGGATTTTCTTCTTCGGAATAAACAGATTCAAGATCATGGTCAGACTCATAATATGAATCTAATTTGCTTAACATCATGGCATGAGATTTGCCTTTCTTTGTCCTGGAAGGACAA
Source organism: Tinospora cordifolia (assembly GCA_030144865.1). Taxonomy (NCBI): domain Eukaryota; kingdom Viridiplantae; phylum Streptophyta; class Magnoliopsida; order Ranunculales; family Menispermaceae; genus Tinospora; species Tinospora cordifolia. Next base: position 19,391 of record JAJIYU010006083.1, on the reverse strand, counting down.
TTCCGAGCAAAATGACCAGGCTTTTTACACAAGAAACATACTTTGGATTTTTGGGAAGATGTTTTCTTTCGGAAATAAGAAGGAAATGATTTTTTCTTCTTTCGTTTCCTGAAAGATTTGGCCCAAGGAGTGTGCTTGATTTTCTTCCTGATTTTATGAGAGCAATTGCATCTGTCTTTGTGACAGTCGATAGATAAATACCTGTCATCACATAAGATATCAAGGTGTTTATCTGTCACATAAGATTTTAAAATCTTATGGTTATTACAAAGACTTTGTAAAGTTTTCATGGCCAATTGATGGATTTCCCCTAAGGTTAGGGAGGTAACAGCAGTATTCATATCTGAAATTTTGTTGTAAATTTCAATATGAAGCTCTTTGGGTATAGAATTTATATAAGCGTACTTCATATCAACATTGTTAATTCCATTCAACAGATAGAATCTTTGAGACATTCGTTGATAATGAAGTTCAAGCTTATTTTTGTTCAGAGAACAGCATTTCATCTTGAAATATTCTCTGCGCATTGTTTCTTCCCATTGAGTATTGTTACCTATGAATTCTTTGAATAAAGTGGCAAAGAATTCTTGAGGACTTAATTGACATAGTTGAAGAATACGATATTCTCCAAGAGATGATAAGTAGTCCTTTAAAAATCCTGTGGTTCGAGCACAGAATTCTTTTGCAACCATTTCGAGGTTTGCTCCTGGTTTGAGACGTTCTTTGTCATACCAGGAAGACCATGCATAAAGAGTGTCTCTCCACTTTGATATGGGAACATCATTAAGAGAGAACCATGGTCCATTACTAGTCCTTTGGCTACCAAAAGAAGATGCAGTAGTTGGATTTTCTACATCAGGAAGATCAACATCTGGGGAAGCCGGAGGAGGATTTGAAGGACCAGCCTGTGGTGATGGATTTGTCATCATTAGGGGAGGTAATTCCCCTAAATGATCTTGATCATCAGAATAATCGTATTGATGATCTGAGTCTTTTGGGCTGTTAAGGTCCAAAGACTCAAAAGTTTCTTCTAGATTAGTTGAAGGAATAACTAATCTATCAGAAGGAGTGGGAGACAAAGGTGGAATAGGATAACTCTGTAAAGGAGTCATGGTGTACTGAGGAGGAGGAGTAGGTGGAGGCTCACTAGGAGCTTTAGCATGTAGACCTGGCTTTGGTCTAGGTCTGGATGATGAAGCTGGTTTGGATGGGAAAAGAGGTTGGAAAGGTGGTTTAGAGATATGTAGTTTATATGCAGAAGGATAAGAAGATAATGGTTCACCAAAAATAGAAAATGAGGATGAAGGTTTTGGCTGAGGTTTATACTTTTGAAGGTCTTGTTCAATATAAGACAATTGTTCTTTTAACCTTCGAATTTCCTTCTCCTTTTCCGTGAAATCGGGACCAGTGTATCCTTGACTGATATACTGCCTAAGAGTATAGTCTAATTCGTCAATCCTGGATATAGTCTTCTCATGATATGTATTAGCCAGATCAAACATGTTTGATGTGGTTTCACTCAAAGATTGAGTTTGCTTGGCTATATCATGGATCTGGGTAGAAATGTGAGATAAGTATTGATTTTGGATTATAGCATTTTTGCTTTGCCAATTCAATACTTCTTCAGGAGGACTCAACGGTTTCATTTGTCCAGAAGATAAGACTTCACTGGGTCGGATAAAAGGAGTAGTAGTAATTTTATCCTCAGTCTGAACTCGGGTCAGTGGTGGAAATTCCTCATCATATGGTTGCATCATGAAACATGGAATTGGATTGGCTGATGGAACCAATGGTTGTGATGGATATGAACATTTATCCTTATTCCTGATTAAAGATGAAATACTACGTCTTGCCCTAAAAGAAGGGGTGAATGAATCATCATCGTAGTCTTCATCAGAATCATATTGATGATTGGAACAATAGGATGAGATGTTAGAAGAAAAGAAGTCTTCTTCTTCATCATATTCATAATCTTGAACACAATCACACCAAGGTTCACACATAGAAGGATTACAATCCCACATAAAATGACCATTCCAGTGGGAATGATAACATGGTTTACCATATGCATCAATGGAATGAACCGGTGGACCTTTCTGCTTCTTGGAAAATCTATCTCGGAAAATAGGTTCAAAAAGGAATGAATGGAAGATGGGAGATGAACCTGGAGTCTTAGAAGTTTCAGGAACCTGGTATTGAATCTTAACAGTACCATCTTTCTGAGAAGAAAGATTTGGTGCTGTAACTGAGGTTACTGGATTTCTAAGAGCTTGTAGCCTGTCATAAGCTGTAAACCAGGTAGATGGAAGAATTTGTTGTAACTCCTGTTTGGGTAATTGTCTGGGTATTTGGACAATTGTAGGAGTTAAGTCATCATGGACATAAGCAAGTAAGGCATCTCCAGTAGAGTTTGGCAGTTTTAGCTGAATAGCATGATCCTGTAGCCTGTATATCATTTGATAATGAATAGTGGCTATAGGGGCATTAGGAACCTGCGGTACTCCTGTGATCTGGATCTGGGCCTTGAATCTCTGTGAGAGATTTGGGTCCTTGAGACTTACAACAAAATCTGGGGATAGTGTGAACACCATAGAACCGGAGGAAAGAGTCGTGATGACACTTCCCATGAGAGCATGCTCATATCTTAACATGTTGGTGTCAAGTAGAGCTACTCTAGCAGCAACTGGGAGATCAGCCCTTCCATGATAGGAAAGGATCAGACGGATTGCACCTATGTGGAGATGGGTGTAACCCACCTTCTTCCATTGGTCAATCATTTGCAAAGGGATTTCTAGGGAAACATATTGTTCGTCTTCCCTAGAATCAAGAGTACAGGCAGTGAGGCCTGTCTCTTGGACATATTCTCTGACTGGAGGTTTACTATGGGAAATTAGGGTTCGGATAGATCTGGTGAAAGATCTCTTCTGGGTAAAGAAAGTATATGGATTCAAGAGAGGAGGAGTTGTTTCTCCTATCTGACGTTCTTCTGGGAGATGTGTGATTTCCACTAGGTTATCTATCTTATGACCAACAGTTTTGAGACATGAAGATGGAAGGGGAGGTATGTCAAGGGTGAGAGAATGAACAAGAGGAGGTACATCTCTGCGAGGAGGAGATGCTTGAGGAGGAACGGTATCAGTAAAGATGGATGCCATATCATGAGCACTGGCCTATGGCGCCTACCCTCGGCTAAAGCGGCACACACTTCTGTGACTGGGGAAACAACTTTACTGATTACTGAGATCCTCTAACACCAAAACACTTTGCAATGATGTATAAACAAAGGAGGATGAACATGAGAATGTAGTATGAAACGGAAAGATAATTAGAAAGATTGAAGATGTGAACATTCAACTGTTCCATGAGATAACCAATAATGAGAAGAACAGATAAGCTGAAAATACCTCAGAAAATATCATTAACCAAACCAAAATACATACATACCATCGGATTAACAGAACGAAACGATGGCTCTGATACCATAATAATATGTATTATAAATTTTTTTATAAATAATATATTATAAAATAATATAAATAATAGATTAATGTGACTATATATATTTTATGTATTATAATTTAATAAATTTAAATTATTATAAAAATAATTTAATAAAAAATTAATTAATGAACTGTCCGTAGCCTAAAAATTGTGAATGCCATTAAAATAAATGGAAAGCTGTGCCGCGTTTGGCAATTTTCAATGCGGGCATGTGCCAACTTGGACCAGAGTTCCCTTATCCAGTCAACCAAGTGTTGGTTTTCGGTCAAAATCGGCATCGACATCAGCCCTTGGCCATATATCTCGTTGTCCACCTCTACCATTAACAAGCCATCATCGTGGCGTTCTCGTAATTTTGTACCAATTCAAGCCCCATTTGTTCGTAAAATTTACTCTCTATAAATAACAACACGATGAAGAAGTGGAGATTACAGATTCAGAAGCCAAAAGGAGCACCGGCGACGACGACGCGATATGACGATGAAGAAGATAGCAATTCTACTTTTGGTGGTCTTTATGCTGTACTCGCAGGCACATGTGGCCGAGCCTGGGCCGCTCGACTGTTACGACGCGTGTTCAACAGCCTGCGTTCAAAAAGACAGTAAGTATTCCGTATCCCCGGATTCGCCACCTGATCGCACACGATCGGCGTTTACTGTCCTTCCGACGTCCGACACCGCTTAACATACGCCGTCGGCATAAGATAGACTGATTTTCTTTTTTCTTCCTTTTTTTTCCCACGCAGCGAGGAAGATGGCGCGATGCGATCGCAAGTGCGATATAAAATGCAATGGAGGTTTGTAGTCTAGATCTTATCTGGAAGAACTACTACTGTTTTCCGTTATTGCCCCCCTCTATTTTAAAATGTCAATTATATCCCATTGCAACGTGTCAGATGGATGGGTTGGGTTGGAGATTAGTTCTGTTGTTAGTGGATGTACGCATGCTAAATTGTCTTTTTGGTTGTGGTGCAGCACGTGCGGCAGCTGGCGGTCGGCAAGGAATTATTGGAGGTTAAGAGAACGATAATCATCGTGTGAACTAAGAAAGCGGGGAAGCGAATAAAGCAAGTTGATTTCCCATGCTCCACGTTGTAATGTAGCTTATGTTTAAAGCAATATTGTAATGAAATTTTACTTTTCTTTTTTGAATTAATAAATTGTGTTTGGCAATTTCGATTCCATTCATTTATTTAAAAAGTTAAAATTACTTGGAAGAGAATATATATTTCAATTTATTATTGGTCTAATGGAACTCTTTTTTTTTATTATGAAATATAAGTTACGAGTAAGTTGAGAAGGGTTGGAAATATTAAGGGATAAGGATTTAAAAAATGTGTATGGTATATGGGAGGATTGATAATGTTGAAATGGAGAAAGAGAAAATTATTTTATTTATTGATTCGTTTGTTATAATTATATATATAATGAAATTGTTGCTTTTTTTTTTTTTTTTTTGCCAGCAACAATTACAAAGGGGAGGGGATGGATTTCGATCCCTGCCCTCTTGTGGGGCAGGGAGACACCTGCACCAATTGTTCTAAGTAGCTGGGGGTAAATTATCGCTTTTACAACCGTTAAATGAGAAATATATTTTAAAATATATATTATTTTATTGTTTAGTAGTTGTTTGTCTTGTAATAGAATAAAAATGAGGCTCTAAACATTAGGGCGTCTCCAACTCCCCTGGGCATTGAGCGCTCGGACAGTTCCAAGCGCTCAATGCCCATTTCTTTTGTTTTTTATTTTTTTTAATTAAATTTTTTTTTCTCTTAATATGTGGCTCCCCAATGCCTGAGCTGGCGCTCAATGCCCGCTCAGGCATTGGAGACGCCCTTATATTAATTTTTTTTATTTTTTCAACTTACCTGAAAAATATTACTTTATTATATCATAAAATTTTTTATGTTGGACAACAAAATAATCATCAGATTTAATATTTTATTGGATATTTCTCCTAGTCTTTTTCTTAAAAGATAGAAGAAAAAGCATTTATAGGTGCTTTTCATCTTTTTTGTAATTGCTATTAAGGAAACGAGTATAGTAATTACATTTAATAAAGAAAATTCAAAGACAAAAAGAACAAACTTTATAGAAATTAATCAAAAATATCAATTTTAATATATTTTAGAAACTTTAATACTTTTTAATCTCAGCTTTAAAAAAATAAAAATAGGATGGTTTACATGAATATTTTTCCTCTCTCATATTATACTTCAGTTAATCTAACAAAATTTTATGTTAAATGTTAGTTACTTAACCTTCTTTTTTTTATGTAATTTCAAAACTAACTGCGAGATTAGTAATAAAAATGCCAGAAGGAAAAAGGCCATGGAATGGAGTTAGAACAAAATAAAATGATTTTTTTTTTACATTATATATATATGTAAACTCATACCTAATTTATTTTATGGTTCAAAATTCATATATATATAATATTTAGAAATATCTTTTAATACTTATTTTGGGTACAAGGTCTTCATATGTGTGGTGTTGTATGTTTTACTCAGTATACTTACTTTGTTTGTGTTCCACATGTAATTGAAAATAGTTTTCAAAAATAAATTATAATATATATATATAGTTTTTTAAAACATATTTTATATTATATTTTTAAATTATTTTTAAAATTTGCAAATATAAACAACTTGTTTGATTTATTAGGAGTATCACATCAATTAAGTGGAAAATAAGTTATGTGGATTCTATTAAGTAAAATAAAAACTCAAAAAATATTTGTCATACAATTTAATAAAATAAATCAATGTTAAAAATATATTTGGTATACTACTTAAAAAAATGTTGTTTAAACTTGAAAAATAAATTTGTTTGGCTGTTAAAAAGATTTTTAGGTTTCCTAAAAACAACTTTGTTCTTAAACATTTGTTTTAGAACTTTTTTTTTTGAACTATAATTAACTAAACAAGTTCTCAAAACTATTTTCAACTTTTTTTTAATACAGGTTAATAATTTAAAAAGAATGCCAAACGTTTAAATGTATTTCAAAAAAGATTTTTTTTTCCACAAAAACAGTTTTTTAATTCTCTTGATCATACAAAGCTCTTTTCAAACTTTTTTCAAATTTTTGTGCTTAAACGAGGAAAACTGAATTGAAAAATCTGGGTTGCGTAAGCCGGTCAATCTTTTTGCCCCTTTGATTAACACGCGAAATTCACGTGCGTTCTCACAGTTCATTTACTTTCTCTGCAAAACTCTGTAAATCCAAACCAAAACCAGGTTTCTAGGCCAGCCATGTCCACCGTTCCTCCAAAGATTTTTGCAGGTCTCCCTTTCTCTCTTCCTTGCTCTTTCATTTTGCATTACAATTTCTTCAACGCGTTCATTAATATCTTCTTCTTCTTCTTCTTCTTCTCTATCTACAGATGACGTCAGCCTTCTAGTAGTCTTACTCGACACGAATCCCTTCTTCTGGTCCACCACCACTGCCGGCGGTCTCTCCCTCTCAGAATTCCTCACTCACGTAATCGCTCCTAACAACCCTAAAACCTCAGCACCTTCTTCCCGAACCCTAACTCTCTCTCTCTCTCTCCCCTGCTTTCTTTAATTTTCCTTTTTTATTTATTTTATCTGTTGTTGTTTTTGAATTGCAGGTTCTTTCGTTTCTGAACTCGGTTCTGCTGCTCAATCAGCTCAACCAAGTCGTCGTGATCGCCACCGGAGTCAATTCTTGCAACTTCATCTACGATTCGTCGGCGGCGGTGAGAGGCGAGGGTTCGGAGAATGGGACAATGCCGGCGATTTACTCTAAGCTTCTGCAGAAGTTGGAGGAGTTCGTGATCAATGACGAGCGATTGGAGAAATCCAATGGTGGTAGTGCTGCTTCGTCGTCTGCTTCGTCGCTGTTGTCGGGATCGCTCTCTCTTGCTCTTTGTTGTATCCTTTGTAGCTCTTGAGTTAATTAATTTATTTGTTTTTTTGTGGTTCTAGCGGAATTGTTCTTGACTATGTGATTAGACATTCAGAGAGTTTTCCGGTCAGGGCCTCTCCATCCCCAGCCGAGAGTGAGTTTTCTTTTTATTATTATTATTATTATTATTTTGTTGTTTATTAATGATTTTTTATTGTTATTGAGTTTGGATTGATATGGTTGTTGCATTTGATAGTTATTATCAGTGTCTTGATTAAGTTTGAGAGGTTCCCAGAATTACGTGAGTCCTATGACTTTTTGAGTGAACACTGTGATGCAGATGACTGAGGGGTACAGGGTACTCTCAATTAATCATTTTAGCAGTTTTCTTGGGTTACATGACTTGTAAATGTAATTAGAGTGATAATGAGGGTCAATTGCGGTATTTGGAAGTTTGAATACCATTATGCTTTATTCAGAAGCAATGAAAAATATCATTTGAAATTAATTAAAACCATCATGTATTCAGAATTATTGATTCTAGTAACTACAATTGCCATTTTGTCTGATTCCATCCTGGAATCTTTGTGCTTCAATATCTCTAGTTAGCCAACGAGTGATGAAGAATACAATATTCCCTACAGTTAACATGTTGTGAATACCCATATGTAGGAAATAAAAAAGGTAATGTGATCACAAACAGGGAATTAGGAAGGAACATAGCAAGTTCTTGGAGCCTTTTACGAAAAAAGCAACAAGGATACTGGAGCTTGGAGGTTTTAAGCCTTGTAATGCATGGCACAAACATTTCAAAAATTGATGTCCCTTGTGCATTTAAGTTCTTCTGCGAACTCATATTAGAAAGAAAATGGATATCGTTTATCTAGGAAAGCATCTGAGCTAGGAATACATTTGGAGATAATAGATTGATAAACTAAATATACTTACGATGGTGTGCTGTGATTTATGTTGGTTGCTGATGTTATAGTGTCAATTGATTGAATCAAGTGTCTATGCTGAGCTAATATTTTGCAGGGAAGTTCTAGAATCTAGAGAGTTCAAGAGTAGTGACACCGAAAAAACATATGTGTTTGTGCCACTGCAATAAGTTTTTTGACAAGTGGGAAAAAGTAGGATAGTAAATGATTTTATCCTAATCCAATGTTTGGTTACCATGGAATGGAATGAAAAATAAACATGGACCCACATTTATATCCTACCCTTGTAGGTTTCTTAAATCCCACTGTTTTTAGTGAAATTGATTGTGAAAATATTATTATTATTATTATTTTTAATTTTTCTAATTTTTTAAAAAATTTGTGCTCATATTCTTCATCCTTCTTCATTATTTTCTTTTGATTTTTTTTTTTTTTTTTTTTGCAATTATCTTATGTTACACTAAACATTTGATTGCATTATTTTTAATCTCCTTCTATGTAATTCAACTATATCCTATCTTATTCTTTAAATCTCAAAGTACTGGAGAATAGAGAAAATTCAATAATAAGAAGATCCAGAGACTTCAATTGTACCAAATTTATGCATTATGTTTAGTTGTAGTAATTCATTACTAAAACCTTTTTGAAGTTTATAAATTCTAATCCAATGTCTTTAATCCCCTCTCTTGAGTGTCAAATGAAGACCTATAGCTTAAATATGGATTCCGACTTCCTTTGGGAAATGCTTTAAACTTGCTTTCTCTGAGTTAAGAGTCTGATTTTCTTTTCTAATAGAGGGAGAAAGGCAATCTTGGAGTTCTTTAACGAGGACTCCAAGACCACCCATCTGTTAGATAAAAATCCAATACTTGTATTCATTTGCATTCTCACAATGATTTTGTAAGACTCCACAAACCTCTCGATTATACAACAATAACCGTATTGCAATCCTTGATTTCCAATCTAAGAAATCTTTTCTCTCGTGTCACTCCCTAGATCTAACAGTTATTAATTCATCGCAAATGAATTAATAGCATTAATGGTAGAGAATTACAAATAAACCATGAGATTACATTAATAATCAATAAAATTAAAACCAATTTATAAAATCTAAACAATGATCCATCTAATCTCTTTATAAGCAAATTATTTCATGTTGTGGATGATGAAAAGCCAAAATATGATGAAAATTGTACACTTAAACATTAACACCAAATCAATTCTGAAACTTGAAATCCTTCTTCCATGTCTCCAATTCATATTCTTCACCTTCCTCAAGCACCATTTTGTTCTCTTCTCTCCTTTGTATGCTTCTGAAAACCATGAGTTTTCATATATTTAAAGTCTTCAATCATGCTCAATGCAAATTAAGGAGTTCTACTTCAAATAAGAAACTTTGAAGAGAAACTTTCTATTTTTGGCCAACTTGCAATGTTATCCTTCATTAATGATTTTTTTAAAAAAAATTTTTATAGCTTTACCTTTTCAATTTTGTACCTTCAATTCCCATGGTATGATAGAATAAGTAGGGGAAAAAAAACGACATTCAATTCTGAGTTGAAATGGAAAAGGTATAGTTAAAAAATGAAAGTCTTGCAAATTTAGAAATCTTGACACTGTCATGCGTGCAGCGACTTCCAGAATTACGAATTTTTGGCTTTTTGGTGGTCTTGACCAATGTTTCTCCACTTTTGCGAGTTATTCCCTTCGTGAATTATTATCTAAGTCTCATGTATCCCTTTTAATTATCCCAATCAACTCTCTAATCATCCAAATAGCTATAAAAATAAACCATCAAAGTACATAAAACCAACATAATTAACTCAATATGCACTAATACTCTGAAAACACCTCTGAAACACCCTTAAAATACCTCTAAATTTATCAATATGCCTCATTGGAGGCAGAAGCCCTAAGAATTCTTTGATGTGTTTTGGGGAATTTATTTGTTAAGTTTTCCAATTGAAGCAATCATAGCATTTGGTCCATAAGAGAAATTGAAAGAAATCAGAAACTTGCTTTAACTGAGTAGTTGTTTGCTTCCCATTTCTTATTCTTCTGTACTATTCCTTTATGTTTTTTCTTAGCAGCCGTGGATGTGCATGTGCAACTGATTCTCGATTAGAGGAGTCTTTTGTTTGAAAACCGTAGCAGTGTGGCTTTGTGAATATTGTTCAACTTTTTTTTTTTTTTTTTTTAATAGGCAACTGACTAACTTTCACAACAGATTTTATGCTTGCAGGGATCCCCAGATGGACCTGAACAGTATGGTTTTCATGCTTTTTCGTGACCACATTGATCTTTTTTCGCTGGAATTTTTATCATTCAAAAAGGGTATCTTTGCAGATATGTAGCAGTAATGAATGCAATATTCTCAGCCCAACGTTCCATGGTATTGTACTCATAAAGAATCCCTTAACATAGTTGTTTATTTATTTTGAGCATGTCGGAAACAGTTCTAGGGTCTCTCTATCTTTTTGGGATAAATGACTAAACACGCAAGTCTGGATTGATTTATGTTTTTCTCTTTTGCCTATAGTATAATGCAGTGTCATATTACTTAAAAAAATTTTGTTTGCCAACAACTTTTGAAGTTTAGTTCCTCAATTAGTTTTCGAATAGCTAGTTGGGTTGGTGCCTTGATAATCTGGGCTTTTGTTTTTTGGTTCTATTTGATGTAAAAGCAACTGTAACTTGCATGACATCCATTTTTGAAACTTGTTTCCTAAAAAGTTTGGGTTCATGTTCTTGCTTATTCTTAGAATGGAAATGTACAGATACCCTGGGCTAAAGCAGAAAAATTCTTTGAAATTACTTTCACCCTGGCTACTTCTTGAACTAAAGAATAAATGACTCTTTTCATTCATAACTTTTTTCCCTGCAATTCTAGTTCATTTTGTTAGTGCATCTCCTTTGTACGGTAACTTTGATTAAGTTTATGAGTGTCGTTAAGGGAATATTCTTTTTAGTTTCTTAAGATCTATGAGTAGCTGTTTGACAGCTTAGAATTATTAACATTACTGTTTAACATTCTATTTTCTGGTGTTTATTTGGTGCTAATTTGCAGGTTCCTATTGATTCATGTGTTATAGGAGCTCAACACTCCGCATTTCTCCAACAGGTGCTGTAGGTGCTTTATTATCTTAAATTGGATCTCATTTGTGAAATCATTGTGCTAATTTCACAAATAGCGTCTGTATCTTGAATTGGATTGTATTTGTGAAATCATTGTGCTAATTTCACTAATAGCTTCTAGTGGTCATTTTGAGTAACAGGCTTCTTATATAACAGGTGGCATCTATTTGAAGCCCCAGCTACTGGATGGACTTTTTCAGTATCTTTCAGTGAGTTTTGATGTTTTCAAAAATTTTTAAGCATTGCATATTGTATGGAATTTTAATTATGCCTTATTGTTCTGTCTTCTTCTTCTTCTTTTTTCCCCATTGAGTAATTCTAGTCAGGGTATTTTGTTATTATTTATTTATTTTTCTAGGTATTGGTTCTTCTTTCTCAATATTGCATGCATGTTTCCCCTTGTAGAGTGATGCAAAACTCACATTATCTTGGTGAGCAAGACCTAATCTTTATGCATGAAGAAATCTGATTATAAATAATTATAGATGGTCAATGACAATAAGATGGTGGTTGTAATTTTTAAATAGAATTGAAAAGGTGGTGAGTTCTGTAAATGTGTAATGGTGCTGCCAATGGGGTTTTGTTTTTTTCACTTTTCTTTTTCTCTTTTAAGCAGTAAGAAATATTTAATTCATTGAGAGCAGGACTAAAGATACATACGTCTAGACAGCTCAAGAGTTGCTGGCGAAGACCATTAAAACAGACAGGCCCATAATTCAAACTCCTAAAGAACATAAAAACTCACAAAGGAAGCAAACAATGATCCCAGTCCAACACCCTATCTGAAAGAGAAGGGCTAGAAACTGATCTAGAATGCATGCTTCCAATAACTAGCAACAAACCTAATGCCCTCCCACAATTCAGAGACCTCTTTACATTTAGCATTAAAAACCCTATTATTCCTTTCTAGCCAAATAAGCTATACAAAGTCACAAAGGAAGCCACTAAGATCACTCCTTTTGCCATGCTAGAGGTAATGGAATTATGGGCCAAAGACAAGCATTCCTTGAGACATGATGTCGGAGAATACTCCCTCCAAGAGCCAATGTCATTTCTCCTACAAACTAACCATTCAACATGGAAACTGAAGATGATTGAGATTCTCTTTTGCCTGAAGCATAACACGAAACATTGTGGAGACAAATAAATATCATGAAGATGCCTTTGAAGTAAATCCATGACATTGTTCCTATCCCTTAGTAACCAACTAAACACTTTAACTTTTTATGAAATGTAAATTTTCCACATATTTGCTGCCAGTGGAAAGAATAGTAAAGATTGATGAGATGAGGATTGTAAGGCTTTACCTAGAGACTTTCATGAGCCTTCTCCACTAGGTTCAAGAGGCAATGTTAGGTCTTCTTCAATGCTTGATAGATGTATAGGTTCAAGGACAGTCAAAAGGTTAGTTTATTTCTCCCTGTTCTCTTTAAGACAGCTCTCGAGAAATGAAAATTTCATGATAATTATTGCTTCAAAATGCATAAGAAAGATTAATAAATTTTGAGATTGGCTGGTTATATAATAATGATAACCAGAACAAGTTTAGACAGGATCAAAGGATCTTCCCAAGGAACAATCATCAACTCAGTTGTCTTTGTATAAACAAAATGAATCTCCATCACCAAGTACAGGATGCATTTGAGGACTGACTACTGGTGCCAAAGACTCGATAAACCTTCATGGGCCCTTGAAGGAGAATCTTCCCGCACTCCTTTCCCTTACAGCTAGAAACAGACCTGAAGATCTTCCATGCCTGCTACTAATCATCCTTGCCTACAAAGGATCTCCTTCATTCAGAAACCTCCCAAATAAAGCCATATTCTTCACCACAATATTCCAACTTCCAAGTCCTCCCCTCTACCAATCTTTGAAATTTTCCCACTCTATCAACATTTTTATCACCTTTACTTGAATGTTGTTATGGTGGTGATAGTAGGAGTATGATGGTATTGACAGATTTGGTGGTAGTGATGTCCTGGGAGTGATGGTGACAATAATTATTCTTTTAAAGTGCTGCATGGTGATTGGGGCACTGTGCTGGTAAGCTCATGGCCCAAGTTTTTTTGACTGGAGTTTATGTGATAGTTTCTATGAATTTTAGCAGCATTTAGCCTTCCGTTCATTCTTCAATTCTTCATTGGAATTGGAATCGGTTTATCCCTACCAGATACACTGAACATTCTCTTCAATCTCAGACTCTTTAAACAATTCATGGGATTGAACAGCTCCAAACCCACTTCATCCATATGAGACTTTGGTGGTTGTTCATAGTTTATTTTCATCGAATCCTTTTAAGAATTTGTTCAGACACAACTTGATTTGGTTACTTAACAAAGTTTCTTCCTCAAAGAGAAGCTTAATGATTTGCTATGAACATTGCTTTAGGTTTCTGTGACTTATATTTTACCAAGTTCTTATTAACTCATCCTCTGTGGTCTGCAGACAATATTTGCAACTGACTTGCACAGCCGCAACTTTTTGCAACTGCCTAAACCTGTAGGAGTGGATTTTCGAGCTTCGTAAGTGCATCTTTTCCTTCAACTTCATTAGATATTATAGTTTTTCCTTCTTGATTTTAGATTAAAAAAATTTTTTTTTTTTTTTCCTAGTCAATGCCTTTCAAGCTGTGCAATTTTTATTTATTTTGGTTTAGAATTTTTGCTCTTAAGACCACTTTTCCCATAACACAGATTAATTCCTATATCTGGAACACAAGACTCTCTCACACTCTCCTTTCCCTCGCTCTTTCAATGAGCTTTTAATGTACAAGACTGCAAGCCATTGACCTATTTGTGAGTTTATAATTGTTAATGATTTACAAAACATTTGACATTCTGTCATTATCATCATTGAGACGCACATTCATGCACAAATTACCACGATTGGCTAAAATTGTTCACATGGATTCTCATGCAAGACTTGCTTGTTTTCTTTAATGTTCTTATTTATATTTATTTGGTGTTATTTATGTGGTTCCAGTTGATTTTTAGCGTTAGGGTATAGTTTAAGCAATAGAAAATTTGAGAACAATCTTTGGAAATCACTTTATAATAATCCATTGTTGAAATTTTTTGGCTTGCGCAATGTCAATTTGTAGTTGAAATTTTCTGACAAATCTCAAATGGATACCATGCCTAGGGGCAGAAAACCTTGTCTACAACGGGTTGTTTGATTTTGTGATTTTTCTCTAGTCTTTTAAAAAGTGATTTCAGACAAAATTATTAAAAAACCAGGCACATCTGGATAAAGGCCTTGTGTTTGTATTTAAATTTGAGCCACAAGTCCAAAACAAAGTTTGAACATCTAGTCATTTACGGTGCAATTTTCATCTTAACGATTAAATTACGCCACCTTACTTATTTTCAAATTCACTAGTCTAAAAGTTTGTAATCCTAAAATATTGCTAACATTTTAAAGGAATTTCTAATTTTTATAATTATGCTATGTATGTATAAGAGAAACTTGAGGAGAAAATTTCTGATTTTGCATAATTTTACCCTAAAAAGGAAATTTTGTGACAGGAAAATTGGAAAAAAAGGGTTGGAAATGACCATGAATGACTAGCAGATATGTTGGGATAGTGACAAAGCCTAAACGTAGTGAATTTGTACAATATATATTCAATCTAAGCAATCCAAACATCTCCAACTTGTGAAATATGCGCATAAAACTCAAAATTAAAAATTATAAAGAAGTAAAAAATTCTAAGACAACTGCTAGATCCATGAAAATAGGTTTGAGATCTTACCAAGTTTTACAATTTTCTGTTGTTTTGACAAGCCTTTCTAATCAAAGGAAAATTGACTCTTGAAACCTTATTTTCACTCAAGCCACTTATTTCTCTTAGTACCACTTATTTAAAATGCATAAAAAGGTACAAAAATGTTATGACTTATTCTTTTAGAAAATTTTGGCATTGTTAACGACTATGGTCAACCTTTGCGCAATTTGTCTATCATAAAATGCTAACTTTTAGGGGTAAAATATATTCACATGAACTCATCACGTATGCTAACACTGTATCACAACTTATTGGGTATTTAGGGAAACTATTATAAATGGTAAGATTATATTATGGGTCCATAAATAACATGATAGTGTAGTTTTGCTTATATTGGTTATTCTATTAATGTCATTAGTGCTTCGTAGATTGGAGTGGATGTATGGATTCATGTAGCTGGCAATATGTAGTTGGGAGAGTACCTTGTTAAGTGATGTATAACTGATAACACCAGAGTTCCGCGTGAATTAATTGGTGATTTGAGTAACACACACAAAAAGAAACCTTAGAAATGGGTTGGGAAAAAGTTCAATTCTAACCCGAAATTTATAGCTATTTGATATAAAATACGTTGTTAAGTGATACAAAACACCAAAGTTTTACATGAATAAATTGGCTGACTTAAGTAACATACAAAATAAAGCTTAGAAATGGATTGGGAGAAAAGTTAAGTTCTGATCCAAAATTTATGGTTAATTGCTATGTGATCAATGCTTGCGGTCAATTGTTGTTTATCTTCAAATTACGATGGGAAATCTCATTGATGTTGGCTGATTTGTTTCTCTTTTATATGCGCATTGCTAAAAATCTATAACTGTAGTTTTTTTATGCCTTTTCATAATTTAGTTGTCATCGTTTCAGTTTGTGTGAAAAACTCACTTCATATGTATTTCCAATTTATTTTCTATCTTAATTTATCACATTTTGCCAGATGAATATTATGAAAGGATGCATTCTTAAGATTAAGATTAAGTGTTTCGCCTTTACTATGATATAAGAAATAATGGACTTACATCACAATTTTTTTTTCTTCCTCATTTACAGATGTTTTTGTCATAAAAAGACCATAGACATGGGCTACATCTGTTCGGTTTGTTTGTCTATATTCTGCAAGCATCACAAGAAATGCTCAACTTGTGGGTGAGTGTTTTCACCATATTAGTTTCCTTCATTTGAAAAAATGATTTCATTAAATGTCACCCTCTATGAGTTTTAGTAAATTCAATGTGGGTCAATTATTTTTCAGTAGTTAAATTATCATTGGTACTACATTATCACAAAGTAGTGCCTGTCAGTTTTATATTACATTAGATAGCATCAAATTCAAATTCTTACAGGTGTAACATACACATTATTTAGTTGTGGCACACTAAATTATGTGAGTCTTGTTTCTCTCTAACAATGCAGCCTTCAGTGTGGGACTATGGTAGCAAAATTGTCTTTCAGTTCTACAAAGCTAAACTGTTTTAAAATCTTATTTCTCTTTCATGATGCACTACAACGCTATGGTATTTCTCGTTGTTACCCGGCCTTAAGTTATAGTTGGTAATGTCGTAATGCAAATTGTGGCTTTGTAGATGACTTATTCCTCAAATTTTCATCTATTTAAAGTACTAACGACAAATAAGAGTTACAACTTTTTGATTGCTATATTGAAATCTCTGAAAACCTCTTCACTTCTGCCCCTAATTTTTACAGGCTACTGTTTTGCTGCCTCAAGGGCAGTGTTCTAACTAACTTCGTCCGTTGTTATTTTTCTCATTATCATCTCTTTAGCTGTTGGTTACTTAAACTTTTGTAATATTTATTGGGAATGGTACGCAGATCTGTTTTTGGGCAAGCCAACCCCGAAGCCAATTCAACGGCAGATAGGAAGAGAAAGACTTCAGAGGCATAGTCACTTGTCTACTATTGTTGTATTCCAACATTTTTGGGTCGCTGAGCAACTGTAATTTTTAGTCTACCGAACATCTGGTTTTTGAAGCACGATGAGAAACTAATGTTAACCAGTAGCTTCTGCTTGATATACTTTTTCAATGTAAATGTACTTTTGCTCGATCATTTGTTATGAAACCGTTTACAGGGTGAAATGGATGTTTTTTCCTTGTTGGCCCTCACCCCTGTATGTGCCTTTGGAAGTTATTTTTATTTTTACTAAAAAAAAGAATTCCATAGAATGTCAGGTGTGATGATTCGACTCTTGATTAGGGGTGGTAATTTGATACACGACACGATAACCCAACGTGAACATGACATTAGGTTAATGGATTTGGGTTAAAACGGGTAAAACACAATTAGACACGACTAAATGTGGGTCATAAACAGGTTAATTTGATAAATTTGAAAATGACACGTTTAACACGATTATGCATAAGTTTTAAATAAATTATAAATAAGTTCACTTAAAATTAATATATTTATTAATTTGTTGATAGTTTAATTAATTAATTTATTTTTTAGATATAATATTTAAAATTTAAAATTTATTTTTAATATATTTTATATTTTTATTAATATTTTTTATAAAAAAATATTTTAAAAATTGATTATAAAAAGTTAAATAGGTCATATACAGGTATACGATTATAAACACGATTGCGACATGACTCATTTACGATACGACCCGTTTATGACACGATCCGTTTATAATATATATGACACGACTTGTTTACGATACGACCTATTTATGACACGATGACACGAATTGTCACCCCTACTCTATATAGTTTAATGCTATACCCTATTCAAAATCATTTACTTTTAATTCAATTCCTTTTAAATCAATTTTAAGTCTCAAACCATATCTCGAACTGAATTCACACTCTTCAAAACTTAATTGTAATAAATACTAAACCAAACTCATGCTATTTATCTTTCTCTAAATTTATTTAGTGTGGATTTCTATTTGCAACTATTTCTCTAAATCGATGCATTCTAATTTAATGGCTTAAATTAATGCTTTAATATTTGTAAGAAAAACCTGTGTTGATAATGTTTTTTAGTATAGTTCATAGTCTGGTATTTTAAAACAAAAAGTTGACAGAAAAAGCTTATTTGGTTGTGCGTCAAAAACGTTTTAAGAAAAAGTTGAGAAAATATGTTATTTTTAGAAACAATGTAAAAGTTAGTTTTTGAAATTTTCTTTTCTGTCACTTATATTTGATGATACTGAAAAAGTTTTTTTTTCTCATGATTTGCATCAAACCGTTAAACAACCAATAATTTCCGGATTCAATATATATATGTGTGCATGTATATATGTATATGTATATATCAAACAAATATTGAAAAACTATAAACCAATAAAAATGTATTTCTATTTCATTTCTTAATAGATTTGCAGTTATTAGGTTCCAACTTCTAACTTTTTTTTTATAATTTTGAGCATAGGCCCCATATTTTCTTAAATTGCAGTAGAAATTTTATATAATCAACTCATCAAATTAAACATTTTCTTTACAATTTTGCGCTTCACCCTTTTTTTAAATAATTAATAAAATATTAAAATAATCATATTTTTTTGTTTTAAATTTGAATTGAGGTATTTAAGATGCATTGAAACAAATAACTGAATATGTTCAAGAAATTTTGAATTTTTTTTAACTAGAGTTTTACATAAAAAAATTATAATCATTTAAAATAATTAAATAATTGGTATTAACTCAATGATTGAGTTAATCAATTTGTTAGTAATTTAAAATAGTTATAACTTTCTCGTTTTAATTACAATTTGAGTGATTTAAAATGCATTGTAAAAAAGAAAAAAATATCTCTCCGACATATCTTAAAATTTTTTAAATTAGACTTAAAATGATTAAGCTAGGACTATTTAAAATAACTAACTAATTGATTAACTTTGTTATTGAGTTAACTGATAAGTTCATACCTTTCATTGATCATTACTTCTTGTTTTAATTACTAAGAGGGAGAAGCAGAAAGCAGTGGGAGGGGCGGGGATATTACGAAATTCATTCGTTTGATTTACCATTTTCGAGATTGAGATTCTAGTCTCCAGAAGACCAATGGTTGGAGAGATTCAAAATGGAGGGGTAGAAAAGATCAGATCCACTATTAAAACAGAGAATAAGTTGACGGGACATACCAAAAGAAAGATTTACATAGAAAGAAAGAACTAAAAAGGATGCGTGCCCTAAAACTCAAAATAG
>JAJIYU010006082.1:0-21198 GCA_030144865.1 Tinospora cordifolia | reverse complement strand
CCAATTCTTTTCCTTTTCAGTTGGCGGGACGGTGGGACCCAACGCTCTCCCGTTGCTTCTATGAATAATAGTTAGTAGCGACTCACTTTTATTTATTTATTTATCACTCAAATATTCAAATCGTTCTACCACTGACCCGGGCCCTCATCGAGTTTCTAGACCGTCATTCCGGTCGGACCGGGTTACAGGTTTGTCGGATCTTAGTGTATAGTACCATTATTACCATAATTTTTTTAAAGTAGAATTTAGTATGATAAAAATTAAATCCAGCAAATATTTTAAAATAACATTTTATCATTGAGCCAATGATACTTGTATGATATATAAAGTAATTATCTCTTACATAACTATGCTTTTTAAGCACAAAAAAGTTTATTAATTGTATCATTTTGTTATTCAATTTTTAAATAAATATATTGAAATTTTTATTAGTTATCATTGCCCTCTGTAATTTTAGTATAATGCACGACTGGCCTGAATTGAGATGTCTAAGCAGTGGTAATTCTACTTCTAAAAAAAGGATACAGATGTCTCTTAGGTTACTTGTAATATGTAAAAGTATTGACGTAATTTTATAGAGTTATTCGATTTGAATGTTACATGTAAAACATAAGTCAAACGAGGAAACGGGAAGACCTATGATGTAAAAGATCATAATATGAGTGATTTATATATTTGAATTTCTATATATTCACTCATGTAGTATTCAACATTTCAACATATCTTTGAGCGTTTGTCAATTTCCCTTCTCTAAAAACCCGGGCCGGTTCGAACCGTATCTACGGTCCTACCCTCTCAACCGGTTCGGACAACCAAATTAACCAAACTCCGTCTCTCCCGCTAATCTCGCCTCCTGGCCCTCCACTCTCACTCATGTCCCTCTCCTACCTTTTTAACTTCTCTTCCACCTCTCTGCCACCACTCTCCCGCACTCATCACAACACAACACAACACAACACAACATGTCTTTCCTCTTCTTCTCTCTCTTCTTCCTCCTCCTTCCTTCTGCTTGCTTCTCCTCCTCCTCTCCTCCCTACCCCTTCGGTAAGTCACGTTGTCTCTCTCTGTCTCTTCTATTTCTTCTTATTAACTAACTTTTTAACTAACTTAACTAACGACCTTTACTCATCCTCACTCACCTTATTCCTTCTCTCTCAGACACCACCTTCCGTATAGACTGCGGCGGCCAAATCAACTTCACCACCACCGCCAACGAAACCTGGCTTTCCGACCGTTTCTACACTGGCGGCGCCACTGCTCTTGTCTCCCAGCCTCGCCGATTCTCCGCACCCCAACAACGCACGCTCCGCTTCTTCCCCATTTCCTCCGGCAAGAAGAATTGCTACCTCATCACTGACGTCCCCACCGGACGTTACTACGTCCGCACCTTCACCGTCTACGACAACTACGATGGCAAGCTGCATTCCCCGAGTTTCGATGTCTCCGTCGCAGGCACCGTCGTTTTCAGCTGGCGCTCACCCTGGCCGGAGAACGCCGCCAGCGACGGCGCCTACTCTGATCTCTTCGCGTTTGTTGATGACGGTGAAGCCGACGTCTGTTTCTACAGTATCGCCACCGATCCTCCGGTTGTTGGATCGATCGAGATTGTTCAGATTGATCCCGGGGCGTACAATTCCTCATCTTTGACCGGCGACGTTAATGCTGGTCCAGATGATCATGTTTTGTTAGTGAACTACGGGAGATTGAGCTGCGGCGGGGGAGGAGAAGGAAGAGGAGACAGGTTTGGGCGAGCTTGGCAATCGGATTCCGAGTTTCGTGTTAATAATTGGTTTTTGAGTTCGGAATCGGCGGTGAGGGTTTTGTCTACGAAGACTGGTGTAGCTAGGGCTGATCAGCCGCCGAATTATTTTCCTGTGGAATTGTATCAGACAGCGGTGACGGTTCCTGGCGGCCCCGGCGAGAGGATTTTGGGATACGAGTTGCCGGTGGATGCGAAGGTGGATTACTTGGTGTGGCTTCATTTCGCGGAGATTGATCCGAGCGTGACTGCGGCAGGGAAACGCGTTTTTGATGTGCGTATTAATCGGAAGAATGTGAGCAGGATCGATATTTTCCGGGAAGTTGGATGCTTTGCGGCTTTTGATTGGCATTATGTTGTCAAGAACTTGACGACTACGTTTTTGAGCGTGGAGCTTGTTCCGGTCGTTGGTGATCCGTTGATTAGTGGTCTTGAGAATTACGCTTTGGTTCCGAAGGATCTTCGGACTGTCCGTGATCAAGGTGAAATATGCTTACGCTTGACCAATTGTGTTGTGTATTTGTGTATAGTCGGATACTTTGTGATGTTGCTTTCAGGTTTGATGTTGAGTTGATTGTGTCTGCAGTGGTTGCGATGCGAGCTCTAAAAGAGTCTCTTCGCGTGCCTGATAGAATGGGTTGGAATGGAGATCCTTGCGGTCCTTCTAGTTGGGATGCTTGGGAAGGTGTTACTTGCCGTATCAACAAGGATAGATCTGCACTAGTGGTATCTCAAATGTAAGCATTTTTTTTTTTTTTTTTTTTGGTATTACCTGGAATGGACACCTTTTTACGATCTTAATGCATTGTACCACACATAATCCTTTTTCATTGTTTTTTTGTGAAAGTGCAATTGGGATTGAAGCATATGGATAATTTGTTAATATAAATATGGAAACATGGGCACTGCATATTATGGGTATTAGAATACTTTTTGTTGTTCCTTTCTTTTCTTAGACTTTTGAAATGTGAGCCAAGAATTGCTGTCTGGAGCATGAGTCTTCCCTACACTTCATTTTCTTTGGTTCATCCGCTCTATCATCCGCACTGTGATAGATGTTCCCAAGCCATAACTAAGAAGAATGTAATAGGAAAAAAAAAATATTAACATTATTTTAATAATTTATTCTATGCGGATTCGTTTCTTATTTTTTAAAAGATTATAATTATTTTAGGATTTTTAGTTAGTTAGTTAAGGTAGGAGTGTAATTTTTTTTTTAGGTAGGACTTTTATGTGTAAGTTGTTGTATGATACATATTAGTTATTTTTTTATTTTTGTAAATAGTAATTTATAATGAGAATGTAATATTATTTGAATTAATAAATGTTTCTGATTCATTTCTGTCTTCTTGGTCTCTTCTTCCTTTTCTTCTACTTCTCTTCCTCTCCTCTTCTTTTTCTTGTCCCGTATCACATTTTGCTTTCATGGTATGGATTGAAATAAAGTTTTTGCAATGATATTGCATTTTGAACATCTGATCTCCTCTAGATAAGTGAAAATCAAACAAATAGAGCAAATTCATTATCTTACTTTTCCACCTATTTGGTGAAAATTTTGAAAAGCACACTCATCTAGAACAATATTATTATAAATTCTGCTTTTTCATGACCTTTTTTTGTCTTTTTTAGCAAAAAAATCATGACTCTTGATTCATTCATGGTTGTTGATTGCACCATTTTTAAATTGATTAAGCATTGCATCTTATATTGGTATATTTTTAGTGTAGCTTAATGGCGTTGCATCAAAGTTGAGGCTTCTTGTTAGCTAGGAAATTCATACCTGATTGCTTTAAAAGTATCCCAATAATACTATTATTGTTATCCTTTTGTTTTTCACGTAAACAGAGAACTTGGAAGTCAGGGCTTGAAAGGACATATTACTGAGCAGATAAGTCTTCTCTCAAGCTTGGGATCATTGTAAGTGTCAATATTTTGGCATTTGTTGTAAATCTTTCTCTGATATGGCTCCATAATTTTGAATCAAGGATCAAGATTTTCTTAGTACTATTTTGTTCTTTCTTTCAGTTAATGAACTCAACACTTCACTGTGTTAAGCAAATATGGCACTCTGAATTCAGATTAAAATGCTTGTGTAACTGAATTGTGACATAGGATTGCAGGAGCCTTACTGGTGAAATATACGAACATGCTAGCATATTCTCACCTTTAAGCCTTTTGAGGTCAATAGTATGCCATTTGCTAAACCATATTAGAGAATAGAGATACTACATATGACTTGTATCTTGTCATTGGTAATGCTTGTACAGCTGTTAGTGCCATAGAGATACTACATATAACTTGTATCCTGTCATTCCAGCTTCTCACTGTCCTTAAAACAATCTAATGCCCCAAACCTTGAATGGCCTGAACCCATATTTTACTCCAAGTGGTTAGAGATTAACTAGGACTTATACATATTGCCATGATGAAGAAGTTCATAAGAATCATAACTTTCGCTCTTGCTCCAGAATTGTATTCCTGGTTTCTTCTTTGAAAGCTTGTGCACACTTTTTGTACAATCAAACATCAATTTTTCTGTACACATTTTACTAATTTCAAAAACTTATCTTCATTTGCATCATGTTTCAATTTGTCTTTGAGAAAATTGATAAATCTCATTTGTCCCAAATTACTGTTCTTTTTTTTTTTCTTACATAATTTTGTAAGTTTCAACTTTTCATCATTTCCAGTAAGATTTTAGAAGGCAAAATATGACGTTGATATAATGCAAACATTAAGATTTTTCTTAAATAGAAAAAATAATGATGAATAATCTGAATTATGCAATGAGTGAGTAATAATGGTTTTTCTCTTGTAGGAAGTATACGGTTCAAAGCTGCTCTTTTTTTAGTGTTAATTGTGAAGAAAAATGAAAACTCAAGAAATAAAAAAGTCTTTATTTTTTAAAAAATAATGAAAACCTACAAGGTTGACTAAAAAAAAAAAATCAGAGAAAAACTATAAAAAGTGAATAAATATCACCGTCCAAAGGTTTATGACTCACTTTATCACTAGAACAATTTTGAAAACCATGGGTCCCAGTTGCATCACTCTATCATGACAACCACTACTGTTGCTTTAACCATCGCTAGCAATGTATGCCACAACGACACCATCATAGCACCAGCATTATTGGAGCACAACTATAAATGGACTTCCACGACACCAACAAGACATTATCATTAGTTATACATTTTGTCCTTAGCAGCCATTGTTGTAATATGTGTCATTTTTTCTGTCAACAACGTTACACCTTGAGTGCCTCAACCGCCACGTTTATTCACCACTTCTATTATTGCCAGAAGTCCATTATCATCCATATCGTTTTCTCCATTAGTGCCGATGTCTAACACCATCAACATTGATCTTGCCACCATAAGGGTTATGATCATCATGGCAATAACTTTTACAATTGGAACCTTGACACCAACATGGCAATGCCACCGCCACCAATGCTTTCACATCAACTTCTTCACACCTAATAAGTAATTATTACATCATATTATGCCAGGTTTTGTCAAACAAGTTCAATTAAATGTCATTCCGCTGCTACTTGATCTTGGTGACATAAAAAGAGTGGTGCTTAACATAGTTGTCCCTCTTGTGTTTCCTTCGTTTACTGGTTTCTATTATGAATTATCCTTTCCTATTGGTTCTATTTCCTTATAGCTTCTATATTTTTGAGTCCTCCTTTCTTCACTCAATGTTACCCGGTCTAAAATCTTTACCTTAGTGTTGGTATATTACAAGCTATAGACTTTCCTATTTGACTGGTGCTCTTGTTCTTTTGCTTTTTTCCCCCTTGTCAGCAGCAGGTCATCCCGCCCTTTCTTATATAAGAACCCAAATATTAATAACAGACATCCTGGTTCATTTTGTAAACTCATTTAATAAGAAAGAGATCATCGTATAATGTATGTGTATTCGTATATTTCTGCACGATTACTCTAACATTTCTTTGTGATTACTCTTTCTTGAAGGAAAAAAAAAACTAATTGATCTACATCTTGCATATTTGGTTCATTTTGATGTGTAGTTGATTTGTCACAAGTTCCTCTTTTCTCTTTTGCACCTCTGGAATTATCTTCAGGTTTTATATTTGGTCTCTTCCTAGAGAATGATACTAGCTATATTATTTGTCGTTATAATTATTCTTTATTCATAGTGTTGATGCAGTTCTTTTCTTTGTAGGAACCTAAGTTCTAATCTCTTGGAAGGTACTTTACCGTCAGGGCTTGGCCAAAAGTCTCTTGTCCGCTTGTAAGTATACTTTTGTCATTTCCTTTAACTTAGCTAATATTTCCACTCTTTTTCTTTTTCTTTTCTTTTTTTTGAGTTTGTTCATATACAAATATATTAAATAATCACTAACCAAACGTCCATAACCATTCAAATTCTTCTATAATGTCTTAAATAATATGTTGTTGGACTCACATGCCTTTTACTCTTCATTTGTTTGATAATCTTCTCTAATGATTCAGTAAAAGAATGTTCTAGATGTATGCTCTATCCCTTCCAGATAAATACATACTGGTTTAGGATTCTGAATCTAAAAGTAGACTCAAATCAAGACTCTTGCTCCAAGTCAATAGGCACCAAAGATATTCTCTGATGGGTTGATCTTTCTGGGGGATAATTTCTTCAGCAATGGGCAAAGACATTATATTCCTTTATCTAAGCATGATGTCTTGAGTAGCTTACAAACTGAGAATTATCTTGGGAATTTAAGCATTGACAGCGGCTATCAAATTTGAACTCCAAAAAAGATTCTTGGTCCAATTTGAAAACTGGCAAATCTGTAACTCCTACAGACTTACACTGGGGATCAACCTAAAGACCCTGACTTGGCAGTAGCTAGAGATGAATAGATTAATCATATTCAAAGGAAGAGATGCTTGAATGAGTTGACAATACTTTTCTTTTTATTGTTTAAACTAAAGGTAGCGACCTCTTATGCTAGAAATTTTCAACTAATTAATCTTCATAAAATAGGGAGTATACTTTCATTATTCCTAGGAGGATTGTCAAAAATGTGCTGCTAACCCTGAAAAGAGTGATAAAGCATGCTTATTAGATTGATACTAATTACCATTCAACTGCATGGATGTTAAGGAGTCGCCATGACAAGACCATAACTTATAGCGGTTTCTATGAGTTCATTGCAAGGAGCAGAATTGTATACAATAAAAGAAAGCTAGAAACTTAGAAGTTCTTAGCGAATGTGAAAATTAAGAAGTATAGTAATACCAAGTAAAGTAGTATTTTACTGTTTAACTATTGTTTCTTGAAATATAACATTTGAAAACCTTGATTTATAATATCAGCTCATTAAGTGTTTACTAATGTTCATTACAAGTTTAAAACTGAAGGTATTGATATATCAAGTCTATCACAGCTCACTTTGCATTGTTAAGTAATATGGCAAGCATGCATAAAATAACTAAAATTTTGTTTGTATTCACGTTTCTCTAGTTATTAATGATATTTGGTTTAATTAAAAAAAGATGAAAAAAATGTTTTTCTATAGTAATCTGAGGCGTATGCCTTGCATTGCCTCGAGTCTTATTGCTTACATGACAAAGGACAACTGCCTCAAGTATGTCTCACAAATTTTGAAAACCTTCATCAATATTGGAAATTGAGTAAATTTTTTCTGCAGCTATTGATCATACCTAAAATTTGCAAAAATCACAATGATTTCTGAATTCTCCAAAACAAATTGGTTTAGTTGGACAAAAGTTCAAGTTACATTTGGTGACCAACATAAGTTGCTCTTTAAACTGAATCCATAAGGTGAAAAACTACTGCTTGAGATATGAGCAATGAAATCAATTATGCATTATTCTCAGTTGCTTTTAAAAACTTACCACATTCTCAATCATCACATTCAACTGAGATGTAGAAACTTTAGTTGTTGTAATTTTATAGTTATTTCTTAGAGCTTTTCAGCTTATTATTTTCTTACACTTGAATTTAAGTGTTTGATTTGTTAATTCTGTATCCTGATAAATATATATATATATATATTGAAAAGAGACTATTATATTAATAATTACAGAGCCTGATAAGATATCAAGGCTCTAAGTACATCAAAAATACAGACTATGCAAGATTTTTGCTCCTTGACATAGCCAATCCTCAAAACTGTATCTTTTTCCTAGCTTAGTACAAGAAACCCAAGTAGAAAAAAGTACATTGGAATGTTCCCAAATAGCCATTTCCGATCTAAAACTATCCAAAAAAAGTCTTCTATTCTTTCTTCCCATACTGTATACCAAACTGTACATATAATGATCTTCCAGTACTGCTACAATCTTCTTTGCGCTATGCTGTCCGGAACTCTGAAAAGATCATCAGACATGGGAGAAACGAACTCTTCATGTTGCTGAGCCCATCTACACCACAGGTGCTGGATCAACTTACAAGGACCAAAAATATGGGCACTTGTCTCCGAACTATCCCTGCATAATAAACATATGTATCCTGATAAATATAGTTGAGCTAATTTATCACATTAGTATCTATTTGCATAATGATAACATGCTTATGGGCCTTTGGTTCTGAAACTGATGCTTGTCAAGGTAAATCAGTCCAACAGACTACTATAAATCTCTTTATTGCTATGGTGCTATATTGTTTAAGTGTTGTTTCATGAATTTTATAGGGTTTTGGAGGTGGGTTTTGGTTCTTTTCTTTTCTTTCTCTTCTTTTCTATTTCAAAATCTTGAGATGATGAATTTCCTTAGACGCTTGAATTCACAAGCACAAACAAATTTAAGCCACTCACCCAGGTAACATTTTCTAATGAAATGAAAAGTAATACGAGCCGAACATAGTTTCTCTTTCTTATTCGAGGTTTGTAACTCATAAGTTCTTGTGATGATTACATAATTGAATCACAGAGTTGTATGGGAAATTAATATATGCAAGATTCTTTCTGTTTCGTGACAGTTTGCTCTATGAGTGTCTTTTTGTGTATATTACGTTCTGCACATATCTATATAGTCACTGAACACATTCATTTCTTGCTTTATGGGCATGGTAGTTTTAAAGACTAAGTAATAGTATGACAATGATAGCTTTGGTTCTTTTGATCATTTCTCTTACTTTTCTTAATGATCTTGTCAGGGATTTATCAAAAAATCAATTTTCTGGATACATACCGGATAGCCTAGCTTCTTCAAGTCTACAGATAGTGTAAGTATATATCCTTGTTCATAGTAATTAATGATTTTAGCCCTATACTTACACTATAAATTGTGTAATTATTCAGTCAACACATTCCGTTGAACTCAACTCAACTAGGCTTTTCTCCAACTACTTGAGTTGGCTACATGAATCTGCATCCTTTATTTTGCTCTATCAATCTAAGTCAACATTCAAATTACATGAAGTGAAATGTTTCTTAATTATCCTTGTCCACATTATTTTAAGTCTACCTTTGCGTCTATTGTTACTATCTCGTGTTAATATGTCATTCTTCGTAACTGGTGCATTTAAGGGCCTATGTTGTATGCGTCCAAACCACCTTAGTTAATTCTCTCTCATTTTGCCTCTTCCATTCTTGAATATGCTCATTTGTAATTTGATCTTTAAAGTTTTATCTCATATCTATCTTAGCATTCACATTTCTTTTAAAATATTTTGTTAACATATTATTTTTTAATTACCGAACATTCTAACACATTCCATTGAAGTTGAAAAGAAAATATTAGGCCAACAATGCTCTATGGATAGTAAGATCCCCCTGGCTCGCCATTCCTAATCCAGTTTATTAAAAAAAAATCATTTAATTTCGAAAAAACTTTGGTTTGCACCGGAAATATGGTGTGGAATTGTTTTTCAAATAACATTTTGTTCTTTCATTCATTAAGTGGGAAAACCAGCTTCCTTGTCCTGTGCCTAGCATCACTAAGGGGAGTTGTCACTTTTTCTTTTTCTTTGCTTTATCTTTCCCTTTCAAAACCAATCATTTCATAAAAATCCTTCAATTAAATTAAAAAAATCCTTTGTTTGACAAGAGGAAAAGCATAAGCGTCATTTTTCTCAAGTCATAGACATTAGCATGATTCATTCTTAAATTTCACAAAACATAAGCTCATAGATTACATTCCCACCATTAATTGTATTTGCCTGAACAATGTGGCCTATCAAACAATTCTCATCGAGTCTAGCACATAGATACATCATAATCAATATCTAACATATGCATGTCCTAGAATACATCTCAAATCCATGAAGAAATAATAAAGAAAACAAAAATAGACAACTAGATCAGCAGCTACAAATCCTTGTCATTGGTCACCTATATCTGAAAAAGTGGAAATGGATGAGTGTTACAAGCCCAGTGCATCATCCAATTCTACCTCTTAACTAGTTAAACATACACATACAATAATTATGCAAACACTGTGATACCATAGGCGTCTGTTGATTAATCACTGCTAGGGCAGCCTACCCTAGGTAGTTCATGCATTTGTTTTATCTCAAGGGCAACACCATATGGTCATTTCCAAACGACGACATATGACCATTGTCTCCATATTACATGGTCTGAAATCATATACCACAAGCAACACCATATGATCGTTGTTGGACAACACCATATGACCATCATCCCATATGATGTGCTAATCAATGGTGGAACCACTGATGACACAATATATTTGTCGCCCTAATGTGTGGACTCTTATCTTAATAGTGTTAGATTAAGTGTTGTCATTTATAACAAATGAAGCAATATGTTCTCTATTCACAAGTTTAGCACACATCATGCCGATATGCATCCATTTTCCTCTTTAATCATACTTTTATTTTCATTTATGCATATCTTCGAGTATGATATTAAATAAACCTTGAAGCATAATTAAGCTCTTACAGGTGTACTTATATGCATATCAAGAATCATGTTATTCATATATTCCATCATGGATTCTGTACGTCATTAAAGTTATGCACCTATCATTTTACATTCTAGTCCTTATCCCTATCATGGGCGTCATGTACTACATAGATTATATCATGAATCATTTCAACATCGACAGCGATCATATGTTACAAAACACATCGTATGTCACACAAATCATATCACACAAACACATGTATAAAAACCGGGTATGCTGCACATCCTCCTAGGCCAATGATCACAATCATCACTCATATAATACCAAACCAGCAAGAAAATGGAAATGAGATAATCCCCACCTTTTTTGCGAGTCCAAATTCGTTACACGTGTTCCAAGGCTTCACTCTTCGATTACTACTCCGTTGGTTTCACCTAAGTGCACACAAACACCGGATTTTAGCATGTATGATCCACCTTAGACGATCATCTTTTGCTTGTGTTTTTGTGTGTGTTTTATGTCAATGTGCCTGTTTGGACTTTTAGATCCCCTAAAACTTGGTCAAGACCCGTGCGAAATTGGGAAAAATTGTTGAAATTGTCCCTAGACAGTTTGTTCAGAGCAGCATGCTGCACTAAGTGGTTCAGTGTGCTGCTCTGAGTCCAGACTCAGAGCAGTGCACTTCCGATCTCAATTTTGGGTCATTCTCACAGGTTTTTTAGGTCATTTTGTTCATTTCTTGGTGCCCTACAATATTCTTGAGGTTTGGACATTCAGTTTTGAGGGATTTCGAGTATCCAATCAACAACAAATATGTGTGTTTTGACGCCACTAACTTTGGTCAATCGGTTCAGGCATCTCGGGTCACCCTTTTTCATCGTTCTTGCAGCATTAGGTTCATGACAAAGGCTACAATCCATTGATGTACATAATCATGGGCCACATGGTCTCTATGTAACATGTGTGGAAAATCATGCTTAATTGTCATGGTTTCTTGAACATAACATATGTGATTCTTGTGATTCTCATCATAGATGGAAATAGAAGTGAGGTAAGGTTAGAGATACTTAAAATGAACCTTGAGCAAGGTTTTCTCCACCTCCAAGAGTTGCCACTCGCAAGCACACACGCTCACTCACTCGAAAACTCTAAGTTTGTAATGGTGATTAATACCAAGAGATAAGCAAAGTAATCGTGTGCGAGTACATGATGAGACTAATTTGGAGTGGTTGAGGAGGGGCATGCTGGCCTTGGTAGGGGCATGGCCCATTGATGAGGGCGTGCAAGAGGTTCTTTGTGCAAGGAGGAGAAGTTTAAGTGGTGGTTGAGCCATCATTAATGCAACCACTGTTCACAGTTGTACGTGGTGATCATGGTGAAGTGGGTGACTTTGAGCAAGGATTGCTACGACATGGGATAGGTTCATAGAGCATGCCACCTATGATTGGAAAACTTGAAGTGTGAACTTTCAAGATCTAGATACGTGGCACCTTAGTGGCCCTTGGATTGACGCAAGTTTTGATGAAAAGTTGCCTTCCCAACCAATTTCAAAGTGGCACACTACTCATAATGGTGCAACATGCTGTAGCCTAGATGTTGGCCCAATCTCCTTCACGATGTAGCTCGTTGTTGCCTATGGTATGACGAGTTGCAATATTATTTTTTTTTCACTATCCCTTTTTTCCCTTAAGGCCCTGATATTGATTTTCTTATTTATTTCATTTACATCATGCTCCAATTAATTTTTGAATTGTCTTCAATTTGTGTATGTCAACGGTGAACTTGATCGATTTTAGTCTGTGCTTTATTATCGTTAGTTGTGGTTAATTATGTTTAAAATTTTGGAGTATTATAGATAGATTGTTGGGAAATAAATAAACAACATGTAAATAAATTAATTGTAACAAAAATGCATATGTTAAGATAGATATGCAGTAAAACATTAAATTTTGATTTAAAAACACACACGCACACACACATATATAAAGAAGTAGTTGTCCTAATTAAAGGTGAAGTTGCGAGGAAACCTACTAAGGTCGTTTGAGCATGCACAAGTATGACCTTTGACACGTCAGGTTACTAGTTAGGAAAAATTGACCTGTTTACAGTCTATGATAATTCTAGTGATAGAGAAAACTTAAAATGATTTGGAGAAAAAAGAACGAAAACGGATGTAATTACTTGTAATTTATTATTTATATGCTGACTTAGTCCTTGATTGAGTGACAATTCCAAGGCTTAATTGAGTTGACCATAGTGTTTTGTGCCATTAACTCATTTTTGCAAAGAACCCTAAAATTTCTCATGTTGACAATTTGATTTATATGTACTTATATGAGTGACATGAGAGAACTTTAGAGTTAAGATATTCCTGAAGCACAAGCCTCGTGAGTCAGCATCTCATATGGCTAAGCCTAGCTACATTAGATTGAAAATTCCCCAGTATACAGAATGATCAAGCCTGGAGATCTTAATTTGTGAGTGTCAGCAATATAACAGCACATGAATTTCATTGTTAGCCCTTGAAACCAACAGTTTCTTTGGAGATTGTTATTAATATTTCATGGCTACCTCTGAATTGCAGTAAAGGAAGCCCCCATAAATCTCACCTATATCAGAAAAAGATGGCTTGACATGTTCTGACCATAGGAGGCATAAGTGTAGTGTGCTTTTCTTTAATAATCCATTAATGTGCTTGTTCATACAGCCTTTTTTTTTTTTTAAACCTTTTTACCAAATCCATTATTTTTTTTTCCCTTTTTTATTAGTTATATTGAGGTTATGATGAAATGCACTTACCCAAGAAAAACCATTTCTGGATCTTGTGAAATTGTCATTGCATTGTCAACTACAATCACCCCACACGCATACAATACTCCTATTACGAGGAAAACTCGAACGCTGCCCTCCTAGGAGCGCAGAGAGATGCCGCACCAACTGCTCTAGCAGTTGATTGGCATGAAATTGTCATTGCATTTACTTCTATAATTTGCATAAATTGCTAAAGTACAAAAAAGAATAATCTATTTCAGTGAAACACAGACTCTATAGCACATCTCCAGTGAATATATGGCACATACAAATTGATGCAGTACAAAATTGACTTAGTTTTATTTTCTGGATCTTATTTTGTTTTGCCTTTTTGACTGTTACTGTTGTTGATAAGTATTCTACTTTTCATCTTATTTCTTTTCTGCTGTCTTTTGTTATGCTCAAAGGACCAAAATATTTTGAGAACAGTTTTGGACATATTGGCAACCACGTTTTTAACAGTTACGTCATTATTATAAAGAAGTCAAAAGTTCTAGTTAACCACTGCCTATAGGAAGATTGTGTTGACATTTAAAACATTTCTTGCAACTTGCACGTGAGCATTACATGAAGCTTGCACTGTCCTCATGACTGGGTTCAAGTCTCCTAATTCATGCACTTACATTTATTTCAGACTATTGAATGATAATCAGTTGGAAGGACGAGTACCAGAGAAGCTGTACTCAGTTGGCATCCATGGTGGTCTTATTGAGTATGCTATATATCCTTATCACTTTTTTTTTGTATGTTTTTACTTCTGATAAGAAAGTGAAGGAATATGAGTGTTGAGGCTCTAGTGCTTATTGCCACAGTAAAATATTTTTTGTTTGTTCTTTACTTCAAAGGATTTAGTTAATTTGCTTTTACTTTCAATGTATAAGTCTTCATTTTATGTTGTTCCTGAATACTAAAGGCATTTCTCTTTCTTTTTCTTTTTCAGTCTTTCAGGCAATAAAGGTTTGTGTGGTGTCCCAACTTTACCAGAATGTCCTCTTTTTTGGGGGAAAGATGGATTGTCCACTGGTAGCAAGGTTGCAATAGGTTTATCATGCACAGTAGTTTTCAGTGTGGTTCTCTTGACAATTTTGGCATGCTACATCAGGAAAAGGAGAAATGATTATGACTTTGATATTCCTCATAATCTGATTTGTAAGTATACTGCTATACTAATATACTTCTGTCGACTTAGTGTTTTTGATTGCAATTACCATATATTTCATTGTTATTATGTTTGGTGAATCCTGCTCTCCTGCCTAATTGCACTACTGCCAGCTTCAGTCTTTTAAGTTGTCATACACACTGCAGTAAGATGGCAATGCTTTGATTTCTTTTGGAGAGAACATAGATTCATAGACAAAAATGCTTGATAGACTCTAAAATTAGATAGGTTCTCTTAATGAAGGGATTTATTGAACAGCAGGGGCCTAATATCAGTATCTTGAAATAATTATAAAATGGAAACATGTAAGTAGATAAAAGCACTATATGCTACTAGAATTAAAACTAACAATTTGGTAGGAGCTAGAGGTATGAATGTGATGAATGACACTTAAAAAAAAAGATATGAAGACAAAAATTGCTTATAATTCTAAATAGCATGAAACATAGAGATAAAAACTACATGCTTAGGAACATTGTTTGCTATGTTCTTTCTTTTCTCTTTTTTCTCTCTCTATTTTTATTTTTTATTTTTTTTTTGAGATAGTGGTATCCTTCTTATGCATCATTCCGACTAATCCACAAAAGGTCCACTGCCCAACCACAAGATTGTGGATCAAGTGGACCCAGATTGTAAAATGAGCCTAGGCCCTCTTAATATGAGGCTCAGTTGGAATTCTCACCTGCAACCACCCTAGTCATGCATCTGTTGCCTGATCACCCAAACAATACCCATGTGGGTACATTGTTAACTATGTCTAGTCTCAAACCAAGTGAGGAATCTACATGGTTGACTAAGTTTCTTTCCCTGCTCATCACTGTAGCAATTTGAAAAATGTGCATCTACTTTTTAGTTTCTCATTGGTTGTTTGTAGTAATGAGATGATGAAAATAAAATTTTTCTGGTTTGAATGGGTTACTGCTTAGAATTTAGTCACATATTGGCTCATTGTAGTGTAGGGAGTCCATGGGCAAGTCCCGTCTTATTCTCTCTCCAAAACCTCAATGTGAATAAATTCTTATGCTCCTAATGTTAACACTGTCTAGGCCCAAAATTATCTACTCTTCCTTAAAGGCTGTATTATACTTGTATACTCTCCCAACTTGCAATGATGCTTCCCTTCTTTTCTTACGAAGTTTTTTCTTGACTTTCTTCAGCACTTGCAGCAAAGAGAAATAGATATCAGAGGCAGAAATCTGCTCTTGTGTTTGAAATGGAGACGCAGAATGTCAACAGATTCCCAACTACATTAAATCCTCTTTGAAAAGGTTCAGTATGGCATCAAACAGATTTGTGATTTTAAATCTCATAATATGGGCGATGGTATGCCATGTTGCGCTGTTGCCGTTGAAGAGTTCCATACTGAAGGGTGAAATCCTATTCGGCCTCTATCCAGAAGTGTCCTTCTCAATACTTTTTATCATATATTTATCTCATATTGCGTAGAAGTGGAGGAGTATTAAATCAACAAATTGTCTTGGATGTGGGAGGAAATTGTTGATTTCTGATGCAAATTTGTCAGAATCAAGTTACAAGTACAAAGAAATGGAAACTATAGAATATACAAGTAGCAGAGTGATTCAGTGCATTGGCTATAAAGCCAAGTATTTGATAATATTATATTGTCAGCTTTTGTAATTAAACATCATTACCTTTAGGGTCATTTTGCACAAGTGTAGTATTCATTTAAGAATTGCACCTTGTTCATGTATTGTAAACAAACACAATTTTGCTATGTATTAAATGATTCAGGAAAAACCTACATCTGCATTCGCCATATTATTCTACAATCATCAAAGGAATCACTGTATAAATATAAAACGTCGCAAAATTTTCCTTTTCTGAACTTGATTATTGCAGGTTGTTGTCAACTGTGAAGCTGGTTTT
Organism: Tinospora cordifolia; assembly: GCA_030144865.1. Classification (NCBI taxonomy): domain Eukaryota; kingdom Viridiplantae; phylum Streptophyta; class Magnoliopsida; order Ranunculales; family Menispermaceae; genus Tinospora; species Tinospora cordifolia. The sequence continues at coordinate 4,739 of JAJIYU010006082.1, read as the reverse complement.
GCTTGAACTTTGGTCACGCGACAATTCCTTTTCAGATTTATTAAAACTCAAGGCATTGCCCTCCGGAAGATCTAAATTATAAAATTTCCCACTCTTTGATGAAGATCAGGCAAAAACAGAGATCATGTAAATTCATCCTGCAGCTGGGAAATGGGAAATGGATATCCAACCATGTTCTCATTAAGAGGTACGCTTTAACTTCACCTGGATATGAGTCGGTACTTTAGCCCTATGAGCAGCACAATTTGCTTCTAGAGAAATAGCTCTTACGTATTCTGTTTGGAAATTTTCCAATCAAAAATTGAAATATGATCAAATTTTTTTTAGTTAATTTAGTTAAAATTTGAATTGTTGGGTTTGTTCTAATGCTTTAAAAAAAGAAACAATTACCATTCTGTAAGCTTTCTCTTTTCTAGGGAGACTATTAGAATTTTAGTTTTCAAAAGCAATTTAAAAAAAAAAAAAAAAAAAAGCTCGAATTCCCGGGAGCATTTTGCCACTTTTTGGCCACCTATTAATCGCCCATTTGTCATTCACTAGGACATGCCAAACCGACACTCTTACCCAAATTGATGCAGGTTGACTTTGGTCCTGTATATGAGAAAAATAACTCGAATTATAATTTTTATTTTAATAAACTATGTGGTTCAATTCAATTTGCCTTACACATTACAAAAATTAAAATTAAATCAAACCAAAATTTGTAAAATTATGCTTATGAATATTGATTTTTTTTAAACAACTTTATATTAAAAATATATCATAATTTGAAATTCAGCAAATAAACAACAATACCTCACAAAGTTTACAACAATTACTTTTATGTAAAGATTAGACAAGCTTCTAATCTTGTTAAGCTCATAGCATGTCAGACTTCTAATCTTGCAGTATCATGTCAAGCTCTTGGTATCATGTCAAGCTTCTAACAACATTACCCGCAAACTCACGGTATCATGTCAAGCTTATAATCTAAATTTATAAATATAAACTAACAACTTAAACCAAATTGAATCAAGTTTGATCGATTAATTAGCTCATCCTTAGATTTTTTTAAATGAAAATTTGAATAAGGTTTTGTTTAGTTTTAGTCTGTGGTAAAAAAAATGAACCGAACCAATCTATGCATACCCTCTTTAAATTGGAACTTAAATAAACTTTTATTAGTTATATATTATTTGTTATTTCTTTCTTTCTTTTTGGTTATTGTTTTTCTCTTTATTTTCATAACTGTTGACATTAAATCTTCCTTATTTATATAAAAAATATATTTCTCCGCTATATATATTTTTTAAAAAGGTACAAACAAAATTGAGATATCCAATATTAAAAATATACTAATAAGAAGAAGTTTAATCACTTATTTCGTTCTTTTATCAAAGTAAGTTGAGTAGAGACATTATGACTGTGAGATATTATTAAGAGAAAGAGGCCAAGGGGGTTTTTTCTTTTTTTTAAAAAAAAAAGAAATTTTTTTTTTCATTTAAAAAAAAAAAAGTAAAATAGAAAGAATGGATATTAAATTTGATTGCACTAAAATCTCAGCATCCAATGGACAGAATTCTTTTGCGCTGAACAGGAGACGGATTTCAGAGTCCTATATAAGGCCACGGTTGTTCGCTTCTAAACCCTTCTCAGTTCAGCCCTAGGGTTTAAACGAAGGAGAAGAGGAGGTTCCTGATCTTTCAGTTCTACCTTTGCCTTCTCGGGTTCGGTTTCCGCCTCTGATCATCTCGATTTTCCTGTGCTTCATTTTAACTCTTTTGATTTAGATTCTTTTCTTCTCCATTGAATTCATTCCGTTTCATTTCATTTTATGTTGGTGTCTTTCAGGTTTTGTAATTCCTTTGTTTTTGTTTCATAATATTTGTTGTTTTCTGATGACTCGAAGAGTTTCTATCTACTAGTTCGCGATCGTCATTTCCTCATCTTGTTTCCATGTTTGTCTGAGGGTTTTATGTGCTGCTCTTGATGATGTTTTGCTTGCGCCGTATGTGTTAAAATGTTGAGTTTTTAAGTAAGATGAGGCTTTTTTTTTTCATTTGGCCTTCGATCTTACTTTATCTTGGGTTTATGTTATCCAAAGTGCTAGTTGTTATGGAAGGTCTTCCTGAACAGTCTGATTAGTTTTTGTGCTGCTAATGTTGTCGTAATCACGGTCTTCAATTCCTTGAACTTTTTGTAGTTCTTGCTTATGAATTGAAATTCATGGCTAGAAATCGTTGTCAAAACCAACTCTTGTTTCATCAATCCATTCCCATGGATTTTGACATATTGATAACTGAAACCATTTAAAAGGGTGGACCTTGGTGCAATAACTGAGGTTGGAGAGCACAAGTTTGACTGTGGTGACAACCTCTCTATTGTGGCGTATATCGTCGATTCTTAACCTTGTAAAAGTGGTAGCTTCTGCTTCCCTTTGTTTATAGATTGACTATAGTGATTTGATTTGATTGAATTCATGAGTTGTTCTCTTGCCTCAAGTTTTTATTAACCTTTTAATATGTTACTACATTGGTTGTAAGCACATGGCTTGATTGCTGCTAGGGCTGGTTTTGATTATTTAAAATTTTGTGGGTTATTTGTGTTAGTCAGGGATTTTCTAGGATTCATTAACAGACCTTTAAAACATGTGTGAATTGCTCTACCAATGTTAGTGGTTTGTGTATTGTATAGCTTTGCCTGAACTGATATGTCTCCTCAAATGTTTTGGTCAGGAATTTTATTGTTTTGTCGATAAATAGAATATCAGATAATTTATTTTCTATTTTGTGGCAATATGATTCTAGGTTTTAACATGGCTTTCATGAACAAAGTTGGCAACATACTAAAGCAAAGTGTGGGAAAGTATGCGAACTCTGGATTATCTGCATCAAATTCATCCATATTTCAATCTATAAGATGCATGTCCTCGTCCAAGCTTTTCATTGGAGGTGAGTTTGGTCATGTTCACTACAAAATTTTGAGAAATTTGTTGTATCTGGTTTTCAGTAATTGATTGGAAATTACTTTTCAGGTCTATCATATGGCACAGATGACACGAGTTTGAGAGAAGCATTTTCTTCATATGGTGAAGTAATTGAAGGTGCTTTTCATTGTTTATCTTTCTATTTTAATTAAACAGAAATTTATGCTTATTGAATTTGGCTGTTGTAGTATAAGTTGAATAAATTAGTAAAGTGTCAAGACAATAATGAATTTTAGTTCTTTTTGATTGTTGAAGATTTGTTGAAATTTTAAGAGAAAGCAAATGATTTCAGATTGTATCCATGGTAAAGCTGTAAAAGAATAGTGCAGGCATTTGAAAACCTTAGGATTCTAGGTACATGCATGGGGTTTAACAGTTCATTTTGTTCATGAGAGTTCTTTTTAAACTCAAATTACACACTGTTATTTGAATTTGTTGGACTGTTGATATTTTTCTGGCTGTTATTGAAATAGCTGATATTTCCAATATTGATGTGCTGGAAACAATGTTGCAATTTAGTCCCATATCTTTCCCCTTTCTTTTGCAGTACCATCTAAAACAATTTTTGTTAAAATCTTGTAGATTTTCTTGCTTTTGATTTGGAAGATTTATGCTATATAAAAGGGTGGTTCTTTCTAAGTTATCTTGTGTTTTTCTGGTACTACAAAATATGGAATTTGATTTAAATTAAACTCTTAACATCTCCAAAAGGTCAGATCTGTATTTTTCATAAGTTTTTTTTTTTAACAGATGTTCTACATATGTAAAAGTTAATTTATATTTGTTTTATTTATTGCAGCGAGAGTTATTATGGATCGAGAGACAGGCAGATCTAGAGGTTTTGGTTTTGTTAGTTTCACATCTGGTGAGGAAGCTTCCAGTGCTATTCAAGCCATGGATGGACAGGTATACATGTGGACTTGTTTTGTCTTTGTCCAACTATTTACATATAGTTGTAATACTTGGTGTTAATTAAAGTAGGAAGGCAATGCATCTTAGTTATTTTAGACTACAACAATATGTTTAGGTACATTTATGAGATCAACACAAAACTATTACAGGTTTTCTTTCCTGATGACAGTGGGCATTGACGGATAATAGTTAGCTAATCTTAAAGCAAGACAAGGCCTGTCTTTTTGGAAGTGAATCAAAAAGTTACTTAAGAGTTGTTTCCAAAAAAAAAAAAAATCAAAAAGTTACTTAAGAGTGAATTCTAGTTGGATTGACCTGGAGACTTATTTTCATTTCTGTCCCTCTTCCTGTTTATCGATAAATTTGAAGATGTAAGTATGTTATGGTTCTGTTATTGATCACCGAGTCTCAAAATGATGTAGGATCTTCACGGTAGAAGAATAAGGGTGAACTATGCAACTGATCGTGCTGGAGGTTTCCGTAGTGGTGGTGGTGGCTACGGGGGTGGTTATGGTGGTGGTGGTGGCTATGGAGGTGGTGGCAGCTATGGTGGTGGTGGTGGCTATGGTGGTGGTGGCTACAGTGGCGGTGATGGTGGCTATGGAGGGGGTAGCTATGGTGGTGCTGGAGGTGGAGGTAGTTACGGCAACGATAGTTATGGAAGTAGTGGTGGCAGTGGCTACAACAATGCTCCTAGCTTTGGCAGCGGAGGAGGCTATGGTGGTAGCGGTGGTGGTTATGGAACTGGCAGCAGTGGTGGAAGTTATGGCGTGGCTGGTGGAGTTGGTGGCACTGACAACTATGCTAGTGGTGGCACTGATAATAATGCATTTGCGTCTGGAGGCAGCTATGGTGGTAGCAG
>JAJIYU010006081.1:0-21207 GCA_030144865.1 Tinospora cordifolia | reverse complement strand
ATATATATATATATATATTTACATAAAACTTATTTAACTTTTTGATGTCAGTTTTTTTTATAAAAATACTAATAAAAATACAAAATATAAAAAATTAAATTAAATTAAAAATATTTTTAAAAAATAATATAAAATTATTATATTAATATATTAATAAAAATATTAATTTTTAAATTAACTTATACGTAATCTTTCTCTTAACTTATCCATAATCGTATTAAACAAGTTATTTTCTACTTTAATAAGTTAACATATCTTTTTTTCAAATTCTAGTCGTATTTAATAATGTTTACCTCATTTTAACCAAATTACATTCATTCTAAAATTTATCTCATTAAATACGTCTCATGTTCGAATTATGTTCTTATATCGTATCACAAATTACCACTCTTAATTATAACTTAATAAAAATTTAAGAAGTAATGGATCTTGAATTATCACTTACAATTATTTAAAATAAGCAAGACAAATGATTACAACTAAATTAAAATTTAAAATATAATATATCTTGAATCCTTCTAATTAATGAGAGATGAACTAGAAATATTATATAACTAATTGTTATTATTATTATGATGTTGTACTATTTTTATCATATTTGTAATGATATTTTTAATTTTCAATTCATATTATTAATAGTCAAAGGATATCTGCAGACAAATCAAATTTACCCAATCAAATTTACTTTGATTTTATTTTTTAATGTTTATTTTTAAACAGAAATGTGAAACTCAGTCCTTCATATACTATGCAAATTAAAAATAAAAATATTTAATTGTTTTCCTGAAAATAAATAAAATATTTAAATATTTGACGAGCATGGAGTAAGGACCAGAACTTTACTGTCGCTAATTGTTTGTCTTGTAGTGCGTGCTTGACGCGGCAGGTGGAAGAAGGAAATTTTCTGTTCAACGAACATAAGACACGTGGAATGTTCTGAAGGAGATGTTGCGGGAGTTCTTTACCATGTGGAAACCGTATGCAGTTTAATTTGCGGGCCTGAGCTGGCCTTTTCGTGTTGCATCCTTCAACTTGCCTTTTCCGTTTCCAAATGCAGAATAGAATAGACGGTTTCCCTTTTTAAAAGGCGAAAACCCTTTCCAAGAATGGAAAGTAAAAGGCAACTTTTTTTTTTCCTATTCATCTAACTATTCTTATAAATAATAATATTAAAATATTAAACATCTTTGTAACTCCTTTAATATTTAAAATTTTATAACTTTTAAATCTTATAATATTTAAATTAATAAAATTATTTAAATACTATTATCATGTTGAATGTAACTCCTCATTCATAAAAAATTATATAAGGTCTTAAACCTCATAGAAATCAATAAAGAGAATACTTTTCTTTTGAAATTATTTCTTCTCTCTAGTGTTCTTGAGTTTTCTTCCTCTTCTCTTGTAAAAAATCTTACATTTTTCAATTTATTCTAGTTTAATTTATAACACGTTATCAGCATGATTTCGTTCTTCAAGATCAACTTTGAAGACACAAGAATTTGGAAAGACAAAGCTTGAAGGTGTATTTTAATTTATGTGATTAAATATTTTAGTAGTACATTTTATTTGTACATGTATGATTATTTATATAAAATATTATATAATGTCATTGACTAAGAAAATATGCTTTATAGTTGCGTTTAGTATGATCTTTTACATCAGAAGTCAAAAGTCAAATAAATACATTTATTTAATATTTTATCGATTGATTATGTTCTATTCTTGATTGTTATAAATAGTACTAAAAGTTTGGGTTGATAGTAGGTAAGCCTCGTTCCGAGTAAAGCTAAACATTAAAAGGGAGATAAGTTATCCTGTCCTAGGAGGCCGATTACTCTAAGTAGATTTTGTCTCACTGCCATTTCTTGGATGTCGTCCTACCAATTCATACAAATATTACATTTTGATTAATTATTAAGATGTGAATATATATGTAATTATTATTATTTATTATTAAGTAACATATACATAACTTGTCTATTTCATTAAAATAGATTAAAAAATTATTTTAAAAAAATTATTTAAATAGTCACTTTCTAATATATTTTATATGTCTTGTGAAGCAATAGTCAAATCTTACGACGTTAAAATTTGTGGCAATTGATATTTCAGTAAAAAAATATTTATTATGGATTTTAGATGCTAAAATTTATCTTGATGCGATGGGCCTTAGAAACACTATCAAAGAGAAAAATAATGAGTTCCTACAAAATCGTGCTAAGACAATGAATTTTCTCTTTCACCATCTCCATAAGGGATTGAAAATTGAGTATTTTACTACATAAATCAACTTGAATTGTGAAAATATTTAAAAGAAAGATATAACCACCAAAAGATAGTAATTTTTCAAAGGCTCGTTATGACTGGATGCATCTTCGGCTACAAGACTTTAAAAGTGTGAGTGAATATAACTTCGTGATATTTAGAATTAGCTTTCAATTATTATTGTACAGAGAAAAGGTCACTAATGATAATATGTTAAAAAAATTATTCTCCACTTTTCATGCCTAGAATGTACTCTCGCAGCAGTAGTATCGAGAGAAAGGCCTTTTTGTGGCTGAACAAAATAACAAGCTATTAATGAAAAATCATGAAGCTCATCCAACTTGTTCTACTTCATTCCCTAAAGCGAATGCAGTAACATCAAAGTAATATTAGATATAAAAGAAGTTATGGTCATGGACATAGTCGTAGACGCGGTCGAGGTCGACATACTTGGTGGTTATGAAAACTCTTTTTATCATAAAAATAATATCAATAACCAGAAGTGTGAAAATAATGAGAAGAAAGAAAAAAAAAAGAGTTTTAAAGAATTTTGAAAATGTATACTACGGATGTAGTATAAAATGACATTGGTCACATATCTGTCGTACGTCAAAGCATCTTGTTGATCTTTCTTATTTTCAAAATGATGACATTGACCAAAGTCCTTTTGACATAACACATTTAGTATAGTAGATTTCTTTGAAAACTCAGAAGGAAGATGTGACTGAACAAAAATAAAATTTTGAGCTTTTATTTTTGCTTGATTATGTGTATCATTTTTTTATGTTTGTTTCTAATGTGTGTTGCTTTTGTATGCTTAATTTGGTATATTTTTCTCATATATATATATATATATATATAAGTTTTCTTTAAAATATTTATTTTATTTTAATGAAAAAATATATGGATGTTCATGATCAAAATTTAGCTGGAATTAAGATCAAAGATGACGATATTTGTATTGTAGATAATGCTATAATACATACCATACTTACATATAAAAAATATTTTTTTCATTTGCTTATGCAAAAAGCAAATGTTAGCATAATATCTGGCAGTATAAAACTTATTTAAGGCTCCAAAAGAGCTTATTTGTTGTTACCTAAAGGAACAAAAATTATTATAAATGATGCACTACTTTCTTTTAAATCTTGAAGAAACTTTTTAAGTTTCAAAGATATTAGGAAAACTAGATATCACATTGACACAATTAATGAAGGAAATATTGAATATCTTTATATTACAAGTGTGGTATCGTGTAACACCCCGCCTCCCGAGCCCCATCATCTGCGTCATCTGACGGTCTAATTTTCTTCAATCAATAATTTTGGGCCGCTCGGGAGACGGGCTGGTGCTACATTATTCTTTTTAAGAGACTTCCTATGCAATTAAGTCTATGTACAAAAATAATTCATAGCCTCATAAATAAACTTCTTTATTTATTTATTCTAAGATTTTGAGTACAATGATCCATTACAGAGAAAATAAATTCAAAACTAGAAAAAAATAATTTTGCTTGGGCCCACATGCCCTACAATGAAATAAAAAAATTTCTTAATAAAAAATCTCTCACGTGAGCTGATAAATTAATTTCTTGAAATGTGAAAAATAGGGAGTGAGCTAAAAAGCCCATTGAATCATTCCATCTATTTAATTCATTATTTCAATCAAATAATACAAGCATATCAAACACTTTCAGGGATTAAATCAATTCAAACAATATATTGTTTTAGTTGTAATTTAGACTGAACAGGGATAACCGCTGTGCTCTAGATCTAGGAAGAGAGATTAATTCTGAAACTCAAACCCATCTCTAGTGGGATCATCCCTGAAACTCGTTCCATTCTGGTGTCAGTATTAACAGCCAGTTCCAATCTACATGGAACACAGAAAGTCTCCCGTACCGTTACGTGGTTGAAATCTTATTTAATCTTATTTTTGTGTATATGAGCAATAATAAATAAAAATTACAACGGTAATAACATTCACATTCACAAAAATATTGACTTTCGATTTCTGATGTAGAAGATCGTACAAGACGCAATTATAGAGCATATTATCTTGATCATAAATAACATAATAATGCATGATAAATAATAACTCCAATAGTACAACATTCATATTGACTTTTGATTTTTGATGTAAAAGATCGTACAAGACACAACTACAAAGCATACTTTCTTGATCATAACCGGCATAATAATTGAATAGCATAAATAAAAAGGACAAGAAAAAAATTTAAACTAATAAAGCAAACAAACATTATTTAAATCAAAATATAAATTAAAAGAAAGGAAAAAACTTCACATCGAGATCGCTTCCTAAATTGTATAGTACTTTGTTGCTATTACTTTACAAGCTATTTAAAATAGCTCAAGAAAAAGAAAGCAAGAGGACTAAGGTTGCCAAGAAGGAGGCAAAGAGAGAGCAAGAAGAATTTCAACTCTTACTTTAGAATGAATGAAATGAGTGGGGTTAAGGGGTTTATATAGAGCCTTTAAGGGTCATACTCATTATTTTTCGCATTCCAAATAAGGAGAATTTTTATTTTTGCTTGCTTTGGGTGGCTAGATGATTAGGATTTTCGTTTTAGGATTTTTGGCATTTTTTCTCGTACAAATCAATGGTCAAAATGCATTTTTTTCGCTAAAGATCAATGGTAAAAAAAAATTTCAAAATTTTTTTTTTATAGAAAAGGGGGCGCACGAATTCGCGCACAGCGAATTCGCATGGGCCTTAGGCCCATGCGCATATAAATTTTTTTAAAAAAGACATATATATATATATATATATATATATATCTATTTATTTAAATAAATAAATAAATATATTTATTTATTTATTTACTTTCTTAATATGCATATTACTATATTACTATAAATTACTATTTAATTATAAATTAATTAATACATATACCAATCAATAAAATTAATTAATCAATCACTATAAATTAAGAGAGCGGCTAAAATCACCCAAAAATTGGTTTTTTTTACCCTACAATTCAAATCCAATTTTATCCTAAATTGAAATGACGAAACAACCCTTCATAAACACCCCATTTAATCCTATGTGGTATCCAATTATCCCACCCTACCCCATTAAGCTCTCCATTCACTCCACCACCGTCCCCACCACTCACACCATCTTCTCCGGCGACGTCGACGGACTTATCTGGCGAGACTTTGACGAACATTCCGATGAGCATTCGAACGCCTTTTCTTCGAGGTATACATTGTAAATCACGTATTTGGATTAGAATGAGTAAAAATGGACCAAATCTGATGTGTTTGAATGTCATTTTCGTTGTGTAAGTTAGGGCACAAGAAAGCATTACGATTCACTTTATTTTTGAAAGAAATGTCACAAGAAACAGATTCTCCATGCGAAATGGGCATAAATGAAGTATATTTCACACCCTGTTGTGTTCAAAATCGTGTTTGAATGAAGATTTCACGATTAACTGTCTCGGCCCTGTGTGGTCGACACTCATTGAACACGTTTCAGCCACCCAAGGCTGAGACTCATTAGTGGTTCTCGGCCTCATGATCGAGACTCAGCACTGAGTCTCGACCATGCAGACCGAGACCTATACGTAAGTCTTGGCCACCCAGGGCCGAGAATCTTTGGTGAGTCTTGACCATGCAGATCGAGACTCACTGATGAGTCTCGGCCTTGGGTGGCTGCGACTGTGCTGCTTGTTTCTTGTTCCCTTGACTAATTAATACTTATTTTGATTATTGTAGATTGAAAAAAAATGCACGATATAATTGTTGATTATACAAAATAATTCACACTGCTTGGTCCATTTGGGTCAAGAGAAGAAATGATATCATGGGTACAATATCCGGGTAAGATTAATGGGTTTGTTGTAAGCATAAAGAACTCTGATGTTAATGGAAATGGTAGACGAGCAAGAATAAATCTTGCTTGTGAAAGAGATGGGTCGTACAAAAAAGGACCTAAAAAACAACATGTTTATAGTGAGGAAAAAGTTAAAGGAAGATCAAAGATAGGGACGAAGAAGTGTGGTTGCTCGTTTTTGTTAAATGGAAAGAACCCGAGTGAGGGTATATGGATCTTGACTGTAGCATGTGGTATCCACAATCACCCGACAACTAAATACCTTGAAGGTCACTCGTACGCGGGTAGGTTGGACAAAGATGAGGTTGATGTCATGTTGCAAATAACGAAGGGCAATACACGGCCAAGAGAGATTTTAATGACATTAAATGACATAGGTGTGAAGCTGAAAGTGATATTGTGAGAGACATATGTAACACTCCAATTCTCTAACTATCCCTCTTTCAATTTTTTTTGTCATGATTTTGAATCCAAAAATTCAGATTCTTGCTCAAATCACGAACCAGAATTTTAGAGACCAAAGAAATCCGATCGTAGCTTCTTCTCTTTCTCTGTTCACGGTTGACAGCAGCACAGATTTCTTCGTCTCTAAAACAGAGCCGGTGGTAGTAGCTATCTATCATTCTCTGTCCTTCCTTTCCTTCGCAGTCCACAACACTCCAGAATGCACCAACTCCTAACAGCAAGCACCGTCTTCTTCCTTGTATTCTGCCCCTGTTTTAGTCTCCTTCTTTTGTTCGTTCGCCGATAATAGCAGCAGCAGCTGCAACAGCTTCCTCTTTCCATTTCGTTCTCTGTACTTCTTCATTCATTTTTTTCTTTCTTTCTTTCACGTTTTAATAGCAGCAGCCTAACGCAGCAGTAGTAGTAGCAGCATCGACAGCTGCTTTTTCCCTGTCTCCTTTCCTTCTCACAGCAGCAACTGTCGTCACAACAGAGCATTGCTCTGGTTCTTCTTCTTCACAGTAAGCAGCTCCTTAACCCCCAAGACGCACCGCCAGATTTCTGCTTTCCTCTGTTCGTGTAACAATAATCCAGAGCAGCAGTAGCGGTAACATCTTCGTCATGCAACAACTCCTCTGTGTTGCTTCATCACGGCTAGCACTCGTCAGCTGCAACTATCAACCGAATCCAATAAATGAACGCCCCTGTTTTTATTTCACGTAACTGCAGTCACTCACAACTCACATCTGCTCTTCTCCATTTCGGATCAGCTAGAAGCACGCTACTCATCAAGACACCAATCTGTAGCAGCCTGCTTTCCTTCCTTAGCCAGGTCACCGCCAAACATGGAGCAACCCAGAAAATTCTAGGATTGTCTTCTTCGATTTCTTTCTTTCACCACACACGCACACAACCAGATTAATCTGGTTCTTTCTTCTTCCCGGCTTCCTTCGTAAGCTAATAGCCACTGCCCCTGTTTCTTTATTCGTGTCAATTCCAAAATTTGTTTTTCTTTCTTTTTTTTTGTCAATTGATATCCGATAACCTTATTAAATCTTTTAAGTATAATTATATATATACCTATACTACTCATATTAATGTATATACATACCTTATCATAAATATATATATATATATATATATGTGTGTTATCATACTACTATTTTCTATTAATATGTTTACAAATCGACAAAATTTTCTAATACTACTTTTCCTCATTATGTGTTATTTTATTTTATTTTTAATTTCTTATCTTCTTCCAAAATGATATTTCATTCTATGTTCGCTTGCGACGTGGCGCGCTCACAAAGTTCCGAGATGTTACAATCTATCCCCTTTAAATAAAATTTCATCCTCGAAATTTGTGTCAAGTTAATCAGTGTCGTCTAGCGGTTCATTTCTTTTCCCATGATCCATTATACTTCCGCTACGCTACTCTGATTTTACTTGGAGAATCCTTCCATGTTCCTTCAAATCATAATCCACCGGTCCATGAATATAATTAGGGTCCTTTTTTTTCACTCAAATTATATTCATCATCTTGCAATGCTATCGGGCGTGATTTCATTTCTTTTTGTAATCATTCACTATGGAACAGTTAAAATTTCTTCAGGTCCTTCACATAACTCAGCTGAATTGTATTAATAACTACCGTCTTTCTTGAGACATCACACCTTCAACTGTCATTGATGATTTTAGAATAATATACGTCCTATTTCTAGTGGATAATTTTTGACATAGCCTTCATCCTGAATTAATGTTGAGAAAGATTATCAGTTCGCAATCGTTGACCCGATTCGATACTAGTACTGTAATATCCAACTCAGGTATCATACTTAACACTCATGACATCACCCTCCAAGAATTATCGAAGCTTAACCATAAGCTAGTGCATGCTCACTCCTGGAATGAACTTAAGCCGTTCAAACAATTCCTTCTTCTTTCATCATGCAGTCTCGTAGTTTTCGTGTTGACTCATTCTAGTTTTTTGAAATGAGGTTCTGGCATAGATGACTCAATTAAGGGCTTATCTAATTATACTATTCTATCATTTCAGCCTTAGGCGACTGTATTCCTATAGATGCCCTATACCAAGAGATCAATGGTCATTATCTAGCGTCAACTACTACCACAATAGAGGGTGGGTCATACAGACCAGAAATATCGTGTAAAACATTCCTTCCAGGAGCGATAATTGGGACCTTGGAGATCCGAAAACAGGAGAACATTTGTCAAATATTGATCATTAACCCTTGTGGGGACGATGCATTGAGTCACAATACCAAAATCAACTAAACTTTTCTTCATTCCCCAACTGTATATAGTAGATGTTTTCCTTTCTGACATAAGGCAAAGGATGGACTAAGGTGTTTCAGGAAGTTCAGCTTGTATCTGTTCAATCATCTGTTCAGCTCAGTCAGAGGGAGAAGTTCTCCTAGCCTGAAGGTTCTCTTTGAATAAATCAAATGGTTAATTTACAAGGATTTCCTTCTACTCTCCACATTTGATAAGATCTCGAACAAGACTATGTATGTCACCGCAAACGAAAAATGTACAATGGCTAGTGCTCTTTCTTATTGGTTGCACTTACGTGCTCACACCTGCGGTGTCACTGTTAGCTACAGGGTTTTCACCACTTGCCTCCAATTTTGAGAGTAACCTCTAATATTTCTCTCTTTGAGACCTTAGCTATTAATTCTACTATCACCTCTCTGTTCTAGCTTGTTTCTACCCTCGCCCAAGCACACTTAACTGCAGAGTTTTTGATGGGATCCGGTGCATTAGTGCTGGTATGATCGCACCCATTATTTCCTTATTCCAATTTATCAATAGTCTACTAACACCATCTAATTTCCTTGGTCTGTCCTATCGAGATTATTGCTCTGTTACTGATGTTGTTTCTTTTCGGGCCTCCAGCAATCTGCTCTAACGGTGCCTTCTTAGGCTTAACTTTTCTGCTTGTTCCTTTTCTGAGTCATTCTCACTCATCTTTTCCCCCCATAATATGCCGTTAACGTCATCCTTCTAGGTCCAGTCATTCCCATAGCCTTCAGATGCTGATTCATTTCGATGGCCACCTTTCTATTAAAAAGTGATAAGTCATGCCTTAATACACACCTAGTTTTCAATTTTTAGAATTCATTTAGCAATTCCCACCGTTCCTTGTTATAAATGACCGATCTAGTCCCTGGCATCGTACCTGTAGGTCTATCTATATGATGAGTTCAAGATTGTGACTGCATCTAAGGTTCTAATTGCGCTAGTGACTGTACTAGTGTCAGAGTAAACATCGATAGCTATGGTAATGCCAATGATCGTAGCGTCTACACTACTTGTTCCACAAATCCTGGAAAAATTTCTAATTTCACTTTCTAAGGAATCTTTGTTATCAATTCCTGAATCACTAAAGTCTCTCAGGTCATTGCTACCCTCGACGTGCTCTCACCACCTAGTACAGGTTCATCTCTCACCTCCTGATATGAATTACCAGTCAAGAATTTAACTCGCAATTCATGATCTATTCCTGTTAAGTTGAAGAATAACATTTATTTTATATGTATACATCTATATATAGTTATCTTCTGGTATCGTGGCCCATCTTCTTGACCGCCACTTCCTATACGCCTATGTCATCTCACGTTTCTCGTGCTAGGGTGACTCTAGGTGCATAGTCTCTAAGTTTTCGATTGTCTCAGTTGTCTTGGGGTTTGTACTTCTAAGTCGACAGCATCTCGTCTCTTTCTGGGAACAGGAATTTGGGTTATAATACTTAACTAGTCAACTGCATATATAGATCAAACAGTCATTCCACAACCACACAAACAATACACGCTAGCATAATGCAATCCCGGAGCTTCCATCTGTGCTTCCAGGTCCGTGTGCCCCATACCACACTCGCCCTTCCACATAGACTTCCGCCCAGAATTACATTACACCCAAACAATGGCGCAAGTGTCTCGATATCCACAATTGCCACGTCCCACTGTGTTGATCAGGCGCAATGCAACGTGTGCATCCGTAGACTTATTCTAAGGCTGACACAAGCCCCACCATACTGTACCGCCTCATCCTAGTACAATATAGTGTGTACAAGTTCAACCAAAGAAATCGATCACTCACCAAGCATGGTCCGTCATTCTCCGAATTCAGGATTCCTCCATACCTCCAAATCCCTATGCACCCCATCCTACATAGAAACCAGAGATATAGGCTCCTCCCAAACTCGGGTCCTAACTAAACAAGTGTGTATTCAACCACATTATCAGTCTCTAACCTATGTCCTATAGTCTTTTAATTTATTCATGATCCACTGTATTCCTGAGACAGCACTCGGTCTCTACCTTGACCTAGGCTCTCATTACTTCACTTGGCTAGTGTATCTGTCAGTAGGGTTGCCAAGCTTGATTTTATAAAATTTCTATGTGACACCACTGTCTTAAGTTCTGGACCTTTCCTGCGTAGGCATCAACCCGCAAGGACGTCTTTCCAAAATAGAAGTCAAACCATCAGGAATGTCTACTCCGTAGAGACGTCAAATTCTCAAGGACGCCTATCAGTACTCGAATCCCACCTGCGACAATGAACCCAAGCACGTGGCAACACCCTAGTCTTTTCCTAGACTTCTAGCCACCTAATATTAATTTCTATCCAATTTTATACAATTATTTGCCGTGATGCCAACTGTTTCAAGTACTGTCATCTTGGACCTTTCAGGATAATAATGAAACCTTCTAGGACCTTTAATCAACATAAAGGTTAACCTTCTGGTACATACTTCCGCAGAAGAAGATCTAACCAGATCAGCCCTTCAGGGACCTTTATTCTGAAAGAAGGTTAACTATTAGGGATTACTATCTCTATTCAAATCACATCAATAACAGTATTCCAATGTGCTCGCATTACTTACTCTTCTCTAGACTTCTATCCATTCTACCACTTTTTCAAAGTCATATTCAAGAAATTCATTTTTTCGGTGAAATCAAATCTAATAAAAATTCATTTTCAGTGAAAATCAAATTTAGTAAAATCCTCTTTTCAGTGAAAATCATATTTAGTGAACTCAATTCTAGCCTAGTGTATCACAATACTGAGCTCTAATACCATATTTATAACACCCCAATTTTTAACTATCCCTCTTTCAATTTTTTTTGTCATGATTTCGAATCCAAAAATTCAGATTCTTGCTCAAATCACGAACCAGAATTTTAGAGACCAAAGAAATCCAATCGTAACTTCTTCTCTTTCTCTGTTCACGGTTGAGTGCAGCGCAGATTTCTTCATCTCCAAAACAGAGCCAGTGGTAGCAGCTGTCTATCATTCTCTGTTCTTCCTTTCCTTCGCAGTTCACAACACTCCAAAATGCACCAACTCCTAACAGCAAGCACCGTCTTCTTCCTTGTATTCTGCCCCTGTTTTAGTCTCCTTCTTTTGTTCGTTCGCCGATAATAGCAGCAGCAGCAGTAGTAGCAGCACCGGCAGCTGCTTCTTCCCTATTTCCTTTCCTTCTCACAGCAGCAACTGTCGTCACAAAACAGAGCATTGCTCTGGTTCTTCTTCCTCACAGTAAGCAGCTCCTTAACGCCCAAGACGCACCGCCAGATTTATGCTTTTCTCTGTTTGTGTAACAATAATCCGAAGCAGCAGTAGCGGTAACATCTTCGTCATGCAACATCTCTTCTGTGTTGCTTCATCACGGCTAACACTCGTCAGTTGCAACTATCAACCGAATCCAATAAATGAACGCCCCTGTTTTTATTTCACATAACTGCGGTCACTCACAACTCACATCTGCTCTTCTCCATTTCGGATTAGCCAGAAGCACGCCACTCATCAAGCCACCAATCCGTAGCAGTCTACTTTCCTTCCTCTGTTTCTGCTTCATTAGCTAGGTCACCGCCAAACATGGAGCAACCCAAAAAATTTTAGGATTGTCTTCTTCGATTTCTTTCTTTCACCACACACGCACACAACCAGATTAATCTGGTTCTTTCTTTTTCCCGGCTTCTTTCGTAAGCTAATAGCCACCGCCCCTGTTTCTTTAGTCGTGTCAATTCCAAAATTTGTTTTTTTTTTTTTGTCAATTGATATCCGATAACCTTCTTAAATCTTTTAAGTATAATTATATATATATATATATATATATATATATATACCTATACTACTCATATTAATGTATATACATACCTTATCATAAATATATATATGTGTTATCATACTATTATTTTCTATTAATATGTTTACAAATCGACAAAATTTTCTAATACTACTGTTCCTCATTATGTGTTATTTTATTTTATTTTCAATTTCTCATCTTCTTCAGAAATGATATTTCATTCCATGTTCGCTCGCGATGTGGCGCGCTCGCAAAGTTTTGAAATGATATTTCATCCACTTTGAGGACTATCTACAATGCAAGACAAAAGCAAAGATTAATAGAAGTTGGGGGTAGGACAAAAATGCAACAATTGTTGCACTTATTGGATGAATCACAATACATTGAATGACATAGGTGTGAAGCTGAAAGTGATGTTGTGAGAGACATATTTTGGGCTCATCCTCATTCAGTTGAGTTGTTGAAATCTTTTTCTGAAGTTTTGTTAATTGATTGTACCTACAAGACAAACAAGTACAAACATCTAGTTATACAGATTGTTGGTGTGACATCTACGGATATGACTTTTGCTGGTGCATTTGGGTACATTTCTGCCAAAAAAGAAGACAATTACACTTGGTGTCTCTAGAGATTGAAAGAGTTGATGGTTGGATCTCTTGGGCCTAATATGATTTTCACTGATAGAGTTTTGGCTCTTATGAAGGCAGTTGCCCATGTGTTTCCCAAATGCATAACCTTATTGTGTACATGACACATTGACAAGAATGTTTTGGCCAATACTAAAGGAATGTTTACCAAAGATGCTGATTTCAAAAAACAATTTGAAAATTGGAATGACTTGGTGAACAGTGGGACAAAGATGCAGTGTAATGAAAAGCTAGAGGCAATGGAGGTTGAATATAGGGCATTTGATAAGGTTCTCGCATATGTCAAAAATACTTGGTTGAACCAATTCAAAGAAAAGTTTGTAAAGGCATAGACTGACAAGGTGATGCACTTTGGAAACACAACAACCAATAGGGCAGAGAGTGCACACACCAAGTTAAAGAGGTACCTCACGTCACAAGAGAATTTTGTGACCTCATGGGGTGCCTTCAATGTAATGTTTGGGCTACAACACACAAAGATCAATACATCATTTGAGAAGAGTTTGAATATCGCTGTGCATCAATACCAACTTCCTATTTTTTTATTGTTGCATGGATTCATCTCTAGGGCTGCATTGGAGAAGATTCGACTTGAGTTGCAGCGTGTACAGAGTGTTGGTGTAGATAAAAGGTAGTGTGGTTGTATGTTGCATGCAACACATGGGCTTCTATGTGCTCATGAGCTCGCTATGTATGAAGTTGCCCACTCGCCGATCTCATTAGAGGATATCCATCTTCATTGGCAAAGGCTAAGCCTTGATGACCCTAAAACACCGCAAAACTTCAACTATAGAGCTTTACTAGAAAAAATGGCTGAGAAGGTAGAGAGAAGTAACGAAAATGGAAGAAAAAATTGTATAAACCCTGTTAGAAATTGTCTCTCCATCTGTGTCTTCTATTGTTCCTCCTACTGAAAAACTCAAAACAAAGGGAAGATTGAAGAAGGTAGATACAAAGCGAGACCCATCCCATTTTGAGTATGTTTTTTCTATTGGCTCGAGCGCCTCATTCAATGTACTGAAAAAGAAAGTTTCGCAGCAAAAGGTTTGTAGGACTCGGTCAAAGATGACATTGAATTATCTAGGGGCATTTCATGTTGGGTAGCATGATTATATTCTAAATGTTGTTGACGTCAAGGCCGACGGTAATTGTGGATATCGGGTCATTACAGCAGGCCTCGGTCTTGGGGACGATGGTTGGCCACAGGTGAGAATTGATATGCTGTATGAGCTTAACAGTTTTGAAGCCCAATATGCCAGTTATCTCGGTTTAGCGAGGGTGCAAGAAATGAAGGAATCATTAAACTGTGACTAATCACCGGCTCCACTACAGAAATAGATGACACTACCTGACATGGGTTTATTGTTGGCAACTACTTTCAATGTAGTGTTAGTCCAATTATCTAGTAGCCAATGCATGACATTCCTCCGTCTATGAAACGATACATTGTCTTATCAAATGAGGAATATGATTGGGATCGGGTTTATTAATGATAATCACTTTGTGAGGGTAAACATCTAATACTTTACTTTAATTATGGTTTTATAAATAAATAGGCTTGTGACTAATTATGTTCTTGTATGTAGGTTTTTTCCAAGCCTAATGCGCCAATTTTGCCAATATCAAAAGAGTGGCACGTCATCAGGGATCCCCAAGCAGAAGGTTGGGCAAGCCACTACCGAGTGTTTGATGTTTGTGAAAAAAATGATGCACAAACTGAAGAAATTATAAGTCTCATTAGTACGTCTTTGGTGACATTTGAAAAACAAGTCTAAGTAACATATTCTTTTTTCTACAAGATTGGAATATTTGTAAGATATACTCTTTTTTGTATTAATTAATGTATTTTATTTCTTATTTTGTAATAATTTATAATAGCGCATCACAACCCATAGGTGGGTCTTAGGACCCACTTGGAGGGTCTTGGTACCAATGAAGAGGGTCTCGAGACCCATTGGGAGGGTCTCGAAACCCATTGAGTAGGTCTCGACCTACTTGAGCCTAGACCCAAGGTGTGCATCTCGGCCCAGGTAGGCCGAGACTCAATTGTAGGTCTCGGCCCTGACTGGCTGAGACCAACACTTTGGGTCTTGGCCTAATAAACCGAGACCTACATTGGGTCTCGGCCTATCTGGGCCGAGTTCCTCATGTTGGTCTCATCCATAGAGGTCGAGACTCAAGGTGTGGGTCTTGGCCCTGGGTGGCCGAGACCCATTTGATGGGTCTCGATACCTACTAAAATCAATGGTTCGTGAGACCCACTCTACTGTACGTGGCACTTAAACTCAATTGGTTGTCGATACACTCCAACAGTTATATATGACACTTAAACAAAATGCACTTGGTTAGAAACATTTCAAAACGACATTTCTAATTCAATGTTAGAAATCTAAAACACTACATATTACATATTAGACGTTACATATTAAACGTTAGAAGTCCAAAATGACAATTGTTTGAAGTCTAAATCAAAAACAGTTCCACTAAGTATTACGAGTTGCCCTCCGCTTTCTTGAAAAAAAAAAACGACGAAAGGGCTACGATGATCCTGCATTGTCTAGCACAATGGGGCTTGATGGTGTAGTCGCCTCATCAACAGTATCGGACTGTGCTCCTCCAAGGCTAACACCTACGAGCGCATCGATCATACCCTCCACACAGCTGCTTGCTCCCTCCATTGACCTTTGATCTACAGACAATGATATCCATTTTAGCCCAATGTCCAGTGCAGTCCTAATACGCTGACACAAAAAGTAAATGTATTTAAAAGACAAGACGAATGTTGATATGTTTACATGTTCAACATAAATAAAGAAGTTTTACCCAGTTGGCATCATTGTCCAAAGTCTGACTGCCATGTTCAGCCTCAACTTCTGAGTTTTTGACAATAGGATGGGATATTGTTGAATACTACTCCATGCAACCTGTTGTAGAGTCCCATGGATGACGTATCACCTCTCCCCGAACACTTGCGCCCAATACATGGTTTTGCCACCTCTCAAATAATTGTGGAATAAACATATGCTTGACTAAATATTTATTTTCGGTGGCACCCGATTCAGCTTTTATTGGCTCAAGTGGAGCGTCAGGTATTGATTGTACATATCCTAACTGTCGAAGAAATCTATCAGGGTGGTATGGCTCTACAACGTCTAAGTAGTTAATGAGCCCAATGTAAAAAGCCACCTCTTATATGGCTGCACCCTCTCGTGAGTCCCTATACGGATCCCAATAAACCTAAAAAAGATGTAAGTTTCTTAAGTCATAAAGAATAAAGCCAAATACTTATAATTAAAGGAATTCAATAACATGTATTAATTACCTTGTGAGGATGTAACTAGTCGATTGTTCGACGAAGTGTAGACGTGTATTCATCATCATCACCCATCTCCATCCTTTGGGTCCACATCATAATGCGCGACAAATTATTGTAGTAGTGGGGATTGACACGTGGACGGGTAAAAGGAAAATGGTCATATATCCAACCCTATAGAAATTAAAAGAATCAACAACCATTATACACAAATGCATGTAGCAAAACACAAAGTCTTGATCTTTACAAGGGTGATAAATATAAATCAAGTAGGGTGAAATACCCTGCAACTTGACAGACCTTAGCTTGTGAAGCACTAGCAAGCTGGCGGTACAAAAATGCAAGAGCAGCTGCTCCCCATGCGTATGACCCAATAGTGTCTAGATTCTTTAAGAACTGAAGGAAGGAGACGTGAACTAGGGTACCGCTCTTATCGGTAAATAGTATACTGCCCAGTAGATACGAAAGAAAAGCTCTAGCAGTTGCTTCAACACTATAGTATTCATTTGCATTCCCTTTGGACGTACAGAACATATTTCTTAGCCATCTTTTGCTTATTGTGAGCCCTTTAGCCGTTTTAATCTCTTCAATAGCTTCTTCTTCAGCCACATCAAAGCACTCAAATACCAATTGCACAGCACCATCAAACTTCATCGGTTTTACTGAAACCAATTTGCCCATCACTAGAATGTAAAGAAGAATGCGGATCGTCAAGTGTAATCGACATCTCACCGAATGTGAGGTAAAATGTGTTCGTCTCTAGCTGCCATATCTCTACGAAGGTCGATATAAGCACACTATTTGCATAGCCATAAGAACATGTGATCAATGGGCTCAGTCCGAATCTATTAATCAACTCTTATAGGTGAGCTTGTTCAGGGTGACATTCAAGGTCCCAAGACTTGATCATATTCCCATGGTTGATACATTTCAGTGGGCCTCGATGTTACACTCAAAAAAGTTTTTCTTTCAAAAAATTATTATTAACATTTATATTTGAGAAAATAAAATATTAAAGAATAAAATTCACATCATTATTCCATACTGTAGCAGCAACATGATGCTTAAAGCTCTTAAGAACTGAAAGATCAGACAGACCACCAGGAAAAGGTCCAAGAACATGTTCACTTTCTTCATGAAGCTGGTTTGCTTCATGTTCCTCAACTTCTTCTTCTTGTTGTGAATAATGGGAGGAAGTTTCACTAACTAAAGGTAGATTAGATCTTGCAGCCACCATAACTCGCCTCCGTGATGTCGTCAATGGGGGCCTAGAAGAAGATGCACTTTCTGACTTATTGCTTAGTTTATTTCTAGACATATTTGTTTTCTTTGGTGGCATTTTTGCAAAAAAAGAACTAATCATTAATTTATTATAATATTCAAATGAAAATAACCATATGAATCAAAAACTGTAATAAACAGTTCTCAACTTTGGGTCTTGACCAATTGTAGCAAACTTAAGGAGAGTCTTAGTCCTACTGGCCGTGATAGAAGAGAAATTCTTGGCCACGGTGGCCGAGACAAAAGAAACAGTCTTGGCCACCTTGGCTGAGACACAGCAGAAAGTCTCGGCCAAGATGGCCGAGACACAGCAGAAAGTCTCGGCCAAGATGGCCGAGACACAGCAGATAGTCTCGACCAAGATGGTCGAGATTGAAGAAAATGTCTCGGCCACCTTGGCCAAGACTGACAAAAAGTCTCGACCATCTTGGCCGAGATTCTTGATTAGGTTTCGGCCTTGACTCTCAGCCGAGACCAAATCAAAGAAATGATGTGCTATTGCTCATGATTCATATTCCAAATCGAAGCTTGCATTGTCTAGACTATGAAAATATAAGTTTTTAAAGGAAAATAAATTACGAATCTTACCAGATTTGTGTTTTTCTTTCAAAGATTTGTTGAAATTCGGCAAAGAGATTTGTTCCGCAAAACTACGAATTTGGCATCACAACAACTATAAAACAACTCTTGAAAGCCTGTATAATAGATTTTTGTAAGTTTTTGGCACTAAAATGATGGTTTTTGGTATGAAATTGATGTTTTGTTGGTGGGGTGAGTTGCCAGTGGTGGGGTGAGTTGCCAGGGGTGAAGATGATGAGTAATTAGGTTAGTTTAGGTTAGTTAGATATTAATTATGGGTAGTTTTGAATTTTTATAAAAATATGGGATGAATATATCATTGTTTAAAAGTGAAAGAGGTGAACTTAGGAATTGGGATGAAAAAAATCAATTTTGGGGTGATTTTAGCCGCACTCATAAATTAATCATATATATTAATATATATTACCATAATTTAATCCTATATATATATTATATCACTTCATATATATATATATATTGCATATATTACTATAAATTAATTAATACATATAGCAATTATAATTAATTAATGTACATGTATGCATGCATGTGGTTCTATACCATTTAATTAATCAATTAATTTCATGTGTCTGTCTTAATTAATTCAAAATAATATATATATAAGCACAGAGTAATATATACATGTGTCTATATTAATTAAATCTCATTCATGTATACAAAATAATTTGGGGTATTACATTCTACCCCCCTTAAAAGGAATTTCATCCTTGAAATCTATTGGTAGATTACTTGAGTATCTGTTGATGGATTGCTTCTAATAAAAAGTTCTGGGTACTTATTTTATATTTCACTTTTTATTCCCAAGTAGCCTCTTCTATTCCATGGTGTTTCCAAAGAACTTTGACTACGAGAATATCTTTTGTTTTCAGGTTCTGTACCTTGTGATCTAAAATCCTAATCATCGCTTCTTCATATGAGGCATCATTTTGGATGTCTACTTCTTCCCATCGAATTATGTGGGAGGGATCTGGTTTGTATTTCCGTAGCATTGATACGTGAAATACATTGTGGATTGAGGACATTCGATTTGGAAGGTCTAACTCGTAAGAACATTTTTCGACTTTCCTGAGTATTTCGAAGGGTCCAATGAATTGTGGTGCCCGTTTTCCTTTGATTCCAAATCGTTTGATCCCCTTCTGAGGACTAATCCTTAAGAACACTTTATCACTTAAGTGGAATTCTAGAGGTTTTCTTCTCCTATTAGTGTAGCTTTTCCAGTCTACTTTGTGCAGTTGTCAGACGCTTCTGGATTTGTTTCACCTAATTGGTCATATCTTGCACGAGATCTAGCCCAGTAAGAACGTGGTCCTCAAGTTCAGCCCAACAAGTTGGTGATCTGCAGAGCTTCCTATAGAGGGCTTCGTACGGAGCCATTCTTATACTTGCCTGGTAACTATTGTTATAGGTAAATTTCGCCAAGTGCAGGTAGTTACTCCAGTTCCCTTTGAAGTGAAAGACGCAAGACTTCAGCATGTCTTCCAGCGTTTGAATAACTCTTTCTAATTGGCCGTCTGTCTGAGGGTGGAAAGTCGTACTCATGGTGAGTGTAGTGCCTAGACCCTTTTGTAGACTCTTCCAAAATTGTGAGGTGAAACGGGTGTCTCGGTATGACACTATTGTCTTAGGTACCCCATGAAGGCATACAATTTCTTTCACGTAGAGTTCGCCTAGTTTACTGACTTGGTCTATGGATCTAATGGGCAAGAAGTGTGCCACTTTAGTGAGGCGATCCACAATTACCCAAACAGTATCTTCCCCTTTCTGATTTCTAGGTAATCCATTGACGAAGTCCATGACAATGTTGTCCCACTTCCATTCTGGGATCGGAAGTGGTTGTAACAATCCAAAGGGCTTCCGGTGTTCTGCCTTTACCCGCTGACAGGTTAGGCACTTAGTGACATATTTGGCTACATCTTTCTTCATACCTCTCCACCAATAGGTTTTTCGGAGATTTTGATACATCTTATCTTCTCTTGGATGCATTGTGTATTTTGTTTGATGGGCTTTGTTTAGAATGGTTTGCCTACTTGGTCTATATTGTGGTACACAAATTCTTTATACGAGTCTTAAGACACCCTCGTCATCCATTCTAAAGTTGGTATGCTTCCTTTATTGAATTCCTTCAATCAACATTTTGAGCCATTTGTTTTTGCCTCTGATCTTCTCTGATCTGATGCAGAAGATCTGGTTGACAAGTCACACTGTATAGATAGGCTCGTTCTTCATTCAATGTCACACCCATCCGAAAGCCTTTGATCAATTGGTACATTTGATCTTTTTCCTCATCTTGTTTGCTGATTTTTCTACTGAGGCCGTCTGCTACTACATTGGTTTTTCCTGGATGGTAATGGAATTGAAAATCGTAGTCTTTAAGGAATTCCATCCATCAACGCTGCCTGAGGTTTAATTCTTTCTAGGTATAGATGTATTTCAGACTTTTGTGATCTGAAAACATGTCAAACATCTCACCATACATGTAATGCATCCATATCTTCAAGGCAAACACTATGGCTGCTAGTTCTAGGTCATGTATTGGGTAGTTTCGTTCCTGAATCTTTAGTTGTCGCGAGTGTTGCTTACTTTATGTGCACACTTTTAAATAGATAAAGAGATGCAAAAATGCATTCTTTAGATGATGAATTAATAATATGCAACATAAATAGACCCTAGACATAAAACAA
>JAJIYU010006080.1:0-21203 GCA_030144865.1 Tinospora cordifolia | reverse complement strand
TTTATCGCCTTGGGTCATGTCTAGGCTTCCGCCTAGGCTAACACTTTGCTTAGACAGGGCAAATTGCATAGAGACCGTCTTGACGCCTTGAAAACACTAAGTTGTTTTTTTGGTTCCTTATAAGTTTTGTTGTTTTTTGCTTTTCTTTAACCAAGCCTTTACTCTTCTAAATAGAACCATCTAATCATCTATCAAAGATCGGACACTTCTGTCTGATTTAGTCATAAGTAACTCTTGCTCGACTTCAATAGCCATTTTATAAAGTGTCATAACGTTAAAATCTTGAATTTAAGAAATGGTCTGCTGCATCTAGAGGGCCGTACAACTGAAGATTTAAGCTCTTATCAATGCTATTGGGTTTATACCTCAGCCCCCACCTTTTGCTTGAAAACTGCTTTCATTTTAAAATGGAGAACCTTCATAATAGAAATACTGCTTCTAATGAAATTTGATAATTAGCAATCCTTATGGATGTAAACAACAAATTTTGACTCCTATTTATATATTAGCATGAACAGACAACTTGGTGATATCCTCTAGGATCAAAGCTAAACAATAGGCAATACAAAGACAAATTTAGAACTGCATCAGCCAAAATCTTATATTTGATTTACTCATAGTCTTTTACATCTTACAAATTATCAATAATCTCTGTTTTACCTCAATCCACTGTCAGTCCAAAAATTTCATGTTAGAAACTGGAGATTAATTATTAGCCATTCATTTTGTTTATACTTCTTAATGCATATATCTTTTGATTTATGCATGGTTCACGCTAGATCTGTCTAATTTTCTTGTATTATGATAGTATACCCTGCATTGGTTATATAGTTAACACATGGATATTCTGATTCACGATGTAGATTTTGTGGTAGTTTATATTGTGATTGTTTACTGTAACCCATTGGTTGTACTTCTTTTGCATATGTCTTGATTTGTGCGTGAAACACTCATCAATGTTTTGTATTCTTTCTTTCTGATAGCTTACAACAAGTCTTGTTACAATCAGAAGAGGAACTATTGGCAAAACGAACTTCTGAACTTGTAAGTGAAGGTGCTGCGCCAAAACCAAAGAAAACCATTGGCAAAATGAAGGTTCAAGGTGCAACTATTGTACTGTTTCTGCTCATTAGTTACTCTAATGTTTCTTTCCTACTTGTTGGAAGAGCAATGAAGAGTTGTCCTTATTCTTTGAACTTTTGATGGTATGCAGTTCGTAAAGTGAAAACAGATCTGGACCAACCTATAGGCTGTAGCTTTTCATCACTGAAACCATCAAGGGTGAAAATGGAAGCCCTTCGTTATCACCTTTCCAATTTTCAGTCAACACTATCTGCTGGATGGACAGCGCTTCGGACTGTTCGTGTGGTTCCTCAGATACCTGCCCATGGATCTTTTTCAAAGAAGAGCTTGGCTTATGTGCATGCCAGCACCGAATATCTAAGGCAGGTCTCTGAAATTCTAAAAGTTGGTGTAACAACTTTGCGTAGCAGCTCATCATACGAAGCAGTCCAAGGTATTTCTTCACTATGTTCTTTGCACTCTATTGATGTGGATCTGTAGAGGGAATTTTCTTTGAGTATTCTATTGGCACGACTTCTTGATGGGTGGAAGTTGCTTTACATTCAGCACATACATCCAAGCTTCAAAAGCAGATATTGATTGCACTACTGTTAATGCATTTTGAGATTCACAAAATGGTCGTATAGTATATCTGGTGAAAGTTTCCAAGTAAAACTTTTTTCTGAAAACAAATGGACTGTGACAGCATTAATTTTGAGTAACTTGAATGTTGTTACTTATCCTTGAGCCCAACTTCTCAAAAAAATAAATGTCAAAGGACATTTGGTTTAATTTATAAGCATTTGTACCATTTTGATGGTTATAACCAACTATATACCTTTTTGGCTTTTGCTTAATTATGAACTATAAGCTTGCCCTTGGAGCAAAATTTTATGCAACTTACCTGATTGTCCAAACTGGTCAGAGACATATTCCTGTCTTTTGAGATTGAAGAGTTCAACAGAAGATGCAGTTCGAATGCAACCAGGATCTGGTGAAACACATATATTGTATGTAGACCTAACTATGCTTTTAGATGTTACATATCTTTATTCACTAATTTAACTTTTCTTAAAAAAGATCTACAATAGTTAAGGGCATGGCATTTATTTTCCATTGATTCATTTCATGTTGCAGCTTGCCAGATAGTCTAGGTGATGATCTAATTATTGAAGTTCAGGATTCAAAAGGACAAAATTTTGGTCGGGTCATTGCTCAAGTGGCAACTGTAGCTGAAGACCCAGTAAGAAAATTCTCCTAGCATCTCTTAGATTATGAATCACAATATTTTATGTTGAAACTTTAACATGAGTTTAAGTACTAGGGTGACAAGGTTCGTTGGTGGTCAATATTTCGTGAGCCAGAACATGAGCTTGTTGGCAGATTACAACTGTACATAAATTATTCAACCAGTCTTGATGATAATGGGCATCTTAAGGTATCATATTTTGCTTGTTTTATAAGATTATAGGATCCTTGTGATACTCTGGTACGCATGCAAATGTTTAATGTTAGGATATTAATGTTGTATGTAGCTGTTTCTCACTAGATTTTTTATAAATTCCATGGTTATAGACAAAGTGAATACATTAAGATTAATACATATATATATATATAATGCCAAAAGTATTGAGAGTTTTTTCTTTCTTTCTTTTTTTTAGAGAGAAGACTATATTATCCTCTGATTGGAAGCATAACCTGGGTCTTTTTCAGTTCAAAGTCACACTAATTAATCAAAAAGAAGATTAAAAAAATGCAGTGAAATTTGCACAAGGTCGCTGCAAGTAATCACAAACATTTGAAGCAACAGAACCTAGAAAGAGAGTTATTTTTTTTAACTTGTTTTTATACAAAGAAAAAACAAATTTAAAGAACCAGGCCTCTGGGATGACTTTCAGAGAATTACTTTGACAAGGAATTCACACATAGCTGCCAATTCGTGACGTTCATGTCTCATCAGCAATTTCATCTGGCTGAGATTTTCTTAGCTTGGAGACGCCCCTAATGGCTGAGAGCTGTGTGACAGTGGTGTCTGATCCACATAACACATTCCAGTCATTGACAGCCAAACCAGCTCATGGTGTGATTATTTTTGTTATTATTTTGAAAAGAACCTGAAAATATATCATCCTTTTAATGTTAAATATAGTAGACAAAAATAAGTAAATAACATAATACTGTACAATTTAACAATTTCTTTTTTTCTACTAATTTCTTAACCTCTCTCACTTCTTAAGGTTCATAACTTCATATTGGTGTTAAACTCTCTCACTTCTTAAGGTTCATATTGGTGTTTTATTTTTAATCCTCTTATGATATTTTATTTTATTTACCCCCAGTTTTATTTTCAGTGGAATGGACGGTTTTATTTTTTGTTTCTGGTTGAGTAAATGTATAACATTTCTTTTTTAAATAGAGGAAGAGGAGAAAATGATTTGAAAAAACAAGTAAATCATAAAATTTTTGTTCATATCTAGTAGAAATCACATGCAAATATGTGCACATATACTAGTGACCTTAAGGTCCGGTGCCAGGACACAATAACACAATCAGGTATAGAACTAACTCTCAATGTGATGCAGAAACAGCACCTGAAGAAAAAATAGTAAAGAAGTGGCTCACCTCCAAGCCAAGTTTCAAGGGATACAAGTACACCATCCTCTCACTGGCCAAAGGCCAGAACTTAAAGTAACTCACCACTCAAGGAAATCCACCTAAGTGATACATAGTTGATAACACTCAAGAAGAGCAATGTTCATTTAAATAATGATAAAAAAGGGTGTTTGATCTTACACAGAGCTATATATGTAATGGTAATCTTAGAATAAGTCTCCATGCATGGAATTACATAGAAAAAACTAATGACTTGCATTGGAACACATTTCCAAGTATGGGAATTACAATAAAATTAACTAATGACATAAAATTCTGGAAAAACAATTAGGGTTTGTAATTAATTATAAGAATTTGTAATTATTCCTCTTTTAGGAACTTGCCAAAATCCATGTTGTAAAAAGTGCTAGAGAATTTAGTTCTCCCATGTTGATCTTCATAAAGGCCATTAAATGCTGCTGATTCCAATCAAGTTTCTTATAATTCAACTATGATTATTGAGCTGGGGTTGGAATCTGCAATTTCTTTGATTCATAATTAGCACAATCCTTACGTTAGTCACTCCTGCATCAAGGTTACATGGTTCAAATTCAAAAATAGCCTCTCTGCATGGAGGAATGAGTTGCTGGATACATTTTTTTTCTCTCATGTGGTATGTATATACTCTTATGCACTACATACACAACGGCTTGATTGTTTGAGATGGAGGTGAAATGGACTGGAAGCAAGACTTTTGCTAGACCCTAAGACATTCTAGAACTCTTTGCATTTGGATCTTGTATACCATATCTGAATTTTCTTCCTTTTTTTTTTTTTTTTCTTTTCGTGGCTACCTAGTGTGGCACTGTTGCAGAAACTGTTGCATATGACCTGGTTTTGGAAGTTGCGATGAAAGTTCAACATTTTCAGCAAAGAAACTTGTTGATTCATGGACCATGGAAATGGTTATTGAATGAATTTGCATTGTATTATGGTGTCTCAAATGTGTATACTAAGCTAAGGTATCATGAACACATATCATGAAATTTATTTTAATTGAATTTCCAAATGTGGTGTTTTATACTGTGTGTGCATGCTTAATGTGCCAATTTTTGGTGCTCAACAGATACCTTTCTTATGTGATGGATGTGGCTACTCCCACCTCAGATTGTCTCATTCTGGTGCATGATTTGCTATTGCCTGTAATTATGAGGGGTGATGCAAAGAGCACATTGAGTCATCAAGAAGTAAGTGTTTTTTGCTGGTTTGCATGAATATAAGGTCTTAGATGTGATGTAAATCTTTTAGTAACAAATTTATGGGCTCTATGGAGTTCTTGTTGCAACTCTGGGTTTGATTAGACTTCCCTTCCAAGAACTCTTGTTTTGATTAGAATTCTCTTTTTTAGTTTTTGCATGTGAAGGGGGTGCTCTTTGACTGGCCTGCCGTTTAAATCTTTCTTCTAGTATCTCTCTTTCTTTACATTACTTCTATTGTTATGTTGTGAATGCTGTTTCTTTGTGGTTACAACTTTTAAGCATACTAAGGTAAAGTGACTGTATGTTGTCGATTACTCGACCAGAATCGCATCTTAGGAGAAATTGTGGATGAGGTCGAACAAGTTCTCTCTCAGGTTTTTGAGAACTACAAGTCTTTGGATGAATCATCACCATCTGGAATGATGGATACTTTTAGGCCTGCAACTGGCACTCCAGCTCCTGCTTTGGCGCCTGCAGTCAAGCTCTACACTCTTCTGAATGATATATTGTCTCCAGAGGCACAGTTGAAATTATGCAGTTATTTTCAGGTAAAATAGCTAATTACTTTTACCTTTTCTTTCTTTCTTTTTTTTTTTCTTTTTTTTTTTAAAGATTTACTTCATAAGTATACTATTGCATTATTTTATATTATACTTTTTTTTATTAAAAAATTGGATATGCTTCATTTTTTCCCCATTTGTTCAAACATTTTGATATTAGGTTGCAGCTAAAAAGAGATCAAAAAGACATTTGGCTGAGACAGATGAGTTTGTTACCAGCAATAACGAAGGCATCTTGATTGATGCTGAGACTGTTACTAATGCTTATCAGAAGATGAAACTCCTATGCTTGAGTATTAGAAATGAGATTTTTACTGATATACATATCCAAAGCAGCCATGTACTTCCCAGGTATAAAGGCTGCCCGTATTTCCCATTTCTTTTACTATATTATGAAATTTATTTAGCAGCATATCATGGAATTACTTAAAATAAGAATGTTGGAGGTTTTGGAGATAGCACTGCATGTGGCACACACCATTGCTTATATATTTGTATGATTTGCTCAACTGTTAATGAGAAGGTTTCTTGATGCAAATTGTTTTCTTGGACTTGAATTATGGATCATAAGATTCAAACAAATTGGAATTATTACAATTACAATCAACAACTACACTTTTCGATTGAAACATGAAATCCTCACTTTATGAATGGGAAAACCATCTTTAGTTTAGTGGTATTGTCTCATGATCATAGTTGTAGATGATGCAAGTTGATCAATTGTTAAGACTCTAAGTGGCTTCTTGGCTCCTAACAGACATGAGTCCAATGTTGTCAGGCCTTTGTGCTTAAGTTATTTTTTTGGCTAACCTAATTGACCTTCATGGCCACATCTCAAATTGTGAAACCCTTGACATGGATATAAGATGGTAAAGCTTAATTTTGTGATTTATGGTTTTTGCTTTGTTTTGGTGATGTGATCTCTCTTTGCACTGCACTGCTGCTCATGATTTATATCCTTATGATCTCTTAAGGGCAATATCCTGTGCAATTTTTGTGTGGTTGTGATCTTGAAGTTGCGGCATCTTTTGCTAGACTCATGGTATGCATGTATTGGAGTTATATTCAATGTGCAAGTTCTTCAGGGAGTCCTTTTATTACTACTTTACTCATTAGTTTCTCTTTATTCGCACTCGTTTTGGGTTGAATTTTGGATGTCTTGGGTACTTGGTGTTGCTTTGCTCATATTTAGGTCGTATGCTTTAAGCGATCCATCCCATCAGTATTTTCTTGGAAGGTAAAGGAAGAAACAAATGAAGGAGTCTTAAGGTGTAGGCCCATGGGAGGTTTAATTTGGAGGAGCAAGTTAGTGAACACTCTATACATTTAAAGGGTTCGTGTTCCTGAAGTAGAGAGCTAACTGGCATTCATGAATTTCCATTTGAGGTTAATTAGGCAAGATGTTATATGAGGAGCAGCCCTTGTAGCTGACTTTTTGTTTTCATTGTTTTCTTGCTTTTTGTGGTTTAGGCATCTTTGCCTAACTGCAAGAAGTTTGTATCTTATGACAAGTTTCTTAGAGGAATATTTGGCAAACCCTTGGAAAGCAAAAGGCCTCAGTTTTGCAAACTCTTCCTAATAGCCTCTTAGCTTTACCTTTAATGATCTCTTGAAAATTTTCCATCAAGGGATTATTGTTAATGCCAAGGGTTTTCCACTTTTTGGAGCTTGTGATTTGCATAAGGATATTTACTAAGATCTATACTTCTTTGACTAATTATAGATAAATCAGCTGCTCACTGTCAAGTCTTTCTTGGTATATGCTATTATCTGAGTGTGTAGTCATGGTTAAAGGAATTGATGGATTGAGGTAAAAACATTAATCATGGAGGTTGTTAATGACTGCTTCTATATAGTTTATACAATATTAGCAGGGTTAAATTGAACCTGTGGTTGAGAAACTTCATGGGATGATATTCTTTTTGGTTCAATAGCTAATATGTGCGAAATCACTATGTTTTGTTTAGCCCTATCAGATTGAGAAAGTTAAATGCATAATGCTTTTTATATTATCCAACTTCGAGTAGTCTTAGATATTGTAGGGGTCCGATCTAGCCAGTATTTTTTTAGTCATTTAGATAGTGACTGATGTTTTTCTGGCTGTGCATCACACACCTCATGTCCTAAACAGAAGGTAGGTGGTGGATGTGTACATTTGTAGTTGTCGTTCGTGCACCTGTCCCCAATGGAAGAATAAGTGATCCATTCTTTTGTAATGGTATGGAACATTAGTATCATTGGAGTGGATACACAAATATAAAAATAAATATTTACTTATTCATATGTTGGGTTTTATATCATATGAGTATATAATTCATTTCTTTTTTTTTTTTTTTTTTTTTGTGGGTGGGGGGCGCTGAGAAATGCTTTCCAGAGTGAAATTTATTTGATTGATGAAAGGGGAAAATCTTGCCAGTTGCTAATAATAGAACAATTAGGTGCATGTTGTGATTAACAATAAACGTTGCAGAAAAATTCATTGATGTTTAGGGAATGCTTTGGAATGGAGAAGAAAATCAGTGACAATGGGAGGCAGGGAAAAATATGCAAGGGAAGGTGAGGTAAATCAAATATGATAACATGCATCCTCGTGCTGGATTACACGTCATTGACTTACTGCAAATCCATTAGTTGGATCACCTTGGACAGGATAAGCAAAAGAGTTGGAGATCGTTTGATTCACTGGGGCTCTTGAACATCAAGTTTGTGGCAATCCTCTCTTCCTTATTGCTCTGCACCTGTTGTTGCCCTTAATTCATTTAAGTGTAAGATTGATGTGGCATTGTTGAAATGGGGAACTGTGGCTCTAATTGTTTGTACATAACTTTCTTTGTAGAAAGTTTTTTTGAAACTTGTTAGATCTTCATGAATTCTTATAAATTCTAATTAGAATTCAGGATTTTCTAATTGGCAATGGATTGACAGCTCTCAAGGACAAACACACAATTTTTTGTTTCTTGCACGGTTGCACCGAGTAATTATCATTATTAGTTCGCTCATTAATAATTGGCTTTAATTGTTATTGTCTTGCTAATTTGCATATTTTGTCAACTCTCTTGTGCAGTTTTATAGATCTCCCAAATATTTCTTCATCTATATTCAGTGTGGAGCTTTGCAATAGATTGCGTGCATTCCTTGTTGCTTGCCCACCTACACGTCCCTCACCTCCCGTAGCAGAACTTGTAATTGCAGCTGCAGATTTTCAGAGGGATCTTTCCAGTTGGAATATTAAGTTAGTTATCTCATTCATATGGTGTCTAGTTAAGTATGGTTTATTTTCTGATTTTCTCTCATCTTTGTTTTTGACACTTTCCCAGGCATGTTAAAGGAGGAGTTGATGCAAAAGAGTTGTTCCATTTGTATATCATCAATTGGATTCAAGACAAACGCCTTTCCCTGCTTGAGGCATGCAAATTAGATAGGGTATGGTTTCTTGCTTTTGTTTTCTAATTAGAATATCCACTTCTAATATTGGTTTCCAATTATTATTTCTGTTTTACATCAATGAATACCATGAACATTAGTTTATTTTATTTGGTTATAGCGCTTTTAATCATGCTTTTCTGGAACTTTCTATTTTTATGTTATACCAGCAGTTATCCAGTTTAATAATGCAAGTTGATTAAAGAGAGGCATTATGTATTTATCTCTCAATTTGTCGGCACTTTATCAGTCCATTGTAGTGGAAAATTGTTTGGTTGTAATGAGAGAGTTATTAAGAGTCTTGTATGACCATTTCAAATTGTTGTATGCCAAAAGCAGAGAGGCATATTTCTGATTCCCACCGTTCCCCTTTTCATTAACATTTTGAGATCACCTGCTTTGCTTCTGTGCCATTTTAGAAGTAACATTAGGGAAATTCCTCACATAGTTTGTACTCCCAAAATTTTCTGCTGTTTTGGATTTCAATTAACATTTCTTCTTGTTGAAAATGATTAAGCATGCATTTGATGCAGGTCAAATGGTCAGGAGTCAGAACAGAGCATTCCACTACTCCATTTGTTGATGATATGTATGATCGACTTAAAGAGACTTTGAATGAATATGAAGTCATTATTTCCCGCTGGCCAGAATATGTATTCGTTCTGGAAAATGTAAGTCTAGATTTCCAGATTTTTACTCGTTGTTTCTCTTTCATTTGTTTTCTTTTGTGCCTTTTGCTTGTTTTTTGGTTTCCTTTTTTTTTTTTTTTTATTGGTTTCAATTGTTTTGTTTTTTGTTCTTGTGTTTTCAAAAGAGAGCTGCAAAATGGACCCCTCATACATGCTAAATAGACCCTAACTGCCCTAAACCCAATGCCTCAACACCCTCTTCTCCCACTCTTTCTTTAGTCTCCATTAAAAAAAAAAAAAAAAAAAAAATTCTGGCTTGTGACTTGCAACCTAGAAAATGTATTAGTGTTGTTATTTTACAAAGAAGAAGAAAAGAGTATGAGAAGAGGGTTTTGGGGTACGTGCCATGGGGTTGAGGGTAGTTTAGAAATTTCAAAACGAGGGATTGAAGAACATTTAGCATGTCAGTGGGGCCACATGCTAATAATAGGTTTGACATTTATAGAGCTGTTTTCTATTATTAATATATTATCTAGTTTCTTGTAAAAAAAAAAAAACATTTAAAGAGCTGCGAAGCCTAGGAAAATTGGAGAAAAAACATTTTGGTCTCATTTAAAACATCTCCATCATCAAGACCTAGCCATTTTACCTTGCCAGAGATATAAGGGATTCTGATTCCTGTAATGGATAAAAACAAACGGAAACATTGGTCTGCTACTCTTTCAACTTATATAGGTTTTTCTTGAAATCTGTTAAATGTCAGCCTGCTGCTGCTGAGACCATCATATAATATTATTACATATTAAATAAGTATATGCATTTAGATTATTTATTCAAATAATGAAAATATAGCAAGGATGACTAGAGATGCGACAGAGGAAAGTCTTCTATGAATTTTAGAGAATTACATAAGCATTTGTAATAAATAAAAGAAAAAAGAAAAAGAAAACAGATTTTTGTAGAAATCAATCTCTAAACAAGGCCTAATAATAATAAGGCCATCTCCAACCCCTAATCCATATTTTACTCCATTTTTTTTTGAAAGGAAACATACATATTTTACTCCATTTTGAAGTAATTTCAACACCAAACAATAACTTCTGAAACCCATTTACTCCATTTTTAACTCCAGAAGGAATATTCTCAAAATATTCTTTTTTAATCTCTCTTTCATATTATTTTTTTTTATTTTATCAAAAATGTATATGTTAATACATAAATTTATTTCATATATTTATTAAATATTACGTTTAATTATTAATTAATAAATAAATTAAAAAATAATATACAATAAGATTTAAATAAATAATTAATAATATAATAATCAAATAGAGAATTAAAATAAGTATAAAATAGTAAAAACAAATAATAGATAATATAAAATTAAATAATTAAAATTTATAATAATATTTGTAAAAAATATAATATTTAATTAAATTAAATTGATATAATTAAAAATTCTTTAAATATAGTTATATTTATATAAAATTATAATTATAAAGAGAAAATATTAAAGAAAATAAAAAATACAAAAAAAAACCACAAACCCGCCGAGATGCTCTAACAAGTAACAAATAAGGAAGAGCAAGTAAAAAAAAAAAAAAAAAAAAAATTTCATCCTAGAATTCTTCAAAGTCCCCACATTCTCTGTGATTTGCGAATATACCTTATTTGCCATTGGCAGGTTTTATGTTGTCAGTCTTTTAAAATGTCCTTGTGAACAAGAATTTGTTGTCTATTGTGAAGCAATTCCAAAATTCCTTTTTTTTTTTTCTTTTTATGCCTAGAATGCTCAAGAAAGAGATAATGTACATTAATCATAATTTCCCTTTTTTCTTAGTTATTCTAATATTCCTATTAATATTTCAAGCCTATGTGAGTCTATGAATTATTATACTCAAAAAATATAGTCAAATGATCATGTTTTCAAAGGAATCTTAGGCTTCTATTTAAAGCAGAAAATTTATGTTGTCTAGAATAAGGATTTAAAATAGGGAGCTCAAGATCCCTCCCCTACTCCCCCTCTCCCCAAAAAAAAAAAAAAAAAAAAAAGAAAAGAAAAATCTCATTTTACACATGATTTCATTCACAATGTCTTCACACTTGAGCCCTGTGTAACTTGATATTTTTGTAAGTTGTTCATCTGTTTGTTTCACAAATCTTTTGGAAGGCCATTGCGGATGTGGAGAAGGCTGTAGTGGATGCATTGGACAAGCAATATGCAGATGTTTTATCACCCTTGAAGGACAGTCTGTCATATAAAAAATTTGGCTTAAAATATGTACAGAAACTTGCAAAGCGCTCTGATAACATTTACATTGTTCCTGATGAGGTTGGCTCTTTTCTTTTTCTTTTTTTTTTTTTTTTTTCGGGGGGTATTTTGAATTATTCTGTGTCTTGTAGGCTAAGAATTTGCTTTTGCCTTTTCAGCTAGGAATTCTTTTGAACTCCATGAAGCGAATGCTTGATGTGCTGAGACCCAGGGTAGAAAACCAATTCAAGTCATGGGGTTCTTGCATTCCTGATGGTGGAAATGGAGCTCCTGGTGAGCGTCTTAGTGAAGTGACAGTAATGTTGAGAGCCAAATTTAGAAACTACCTGCAAGCAGTTGTGGAGAAACTTGCAGAGAATGTGGGTATTCCTTCCTCTAAAAGAAACTGTCCGGAAATTTCTTTTCAATGTTCCTTCTGCTGATTGTCCATCATATATTGAAAATATATTTTTGAAAGATGGGGTTTGGTGCTTCCAATCATGTAGTTGAAGACCCATAATATTTTTGAATTCTAAGAGAAGGCTCTGAAAAAATAGTGAAAGAATTATAATGAAAGTACATAAAATGTAGCTATAGTTCCATCATAATAGCGCAAAGAAATTTTTGTAGGATTTTTTTTCAAAAAATTTTTGTAGGTTTTGGATCCATCATTTGATAGTCAAATCCTAATATGTCTCTTATTAGACAAAAAAGATTGATTTACTTTGACTGCTGTACACACCTGATCAAGCACTTTTGGAAGCCAGAAATGTGCCAAAGATCCCGAAGAAGTATCTTGGTTAAGTCTAAGTATTATTTTGATTGATTTTTTAGTAGGCGAGATCTGGATGACCAAATATAAGATGCCTGACTTGAACTAAGTTGATTCAGATTTTTCTACATATTGGTCGTCTTCTTGTAATGTTTCTCCATAAAATTCATTCAGCATCATCATTTTGATTTGTTTTTCATCTTCCTTCATCAGCATAGGTTGAATCTACAGATAGTTCACATGAATGCATGTGTGTTTGCTTGAATAAAGAAGTCTGTCGCCCTTCTGTGGTTGTATATTTTGAACTTCTTGCTTTGCACGAAAGAGTCACTTTTGTTTTGCTATTTCATTTGCTAAGACTGAGTGGTAATTTGCTTCTTTATATCTTTGCCAGACGCAAGTGCAGAATGCTACAAAACTTAAAAAAATAATCCAGGAACTGAAAGAAACTGTCGTTGAATCAGATGTTCGAAGTCGAATGCAACCCTTGACTGAGCACCTCACGAGTACAATAGATCATCTGCATTCCCTTTTTGAGACTCATGTATTTCTCTCTATTTGCCGAGGGTTCTGGGACAGAATGGGCCAAGTGAGTTACATAATATTATACTTTCTAAATTTTTTTGTTGATTTAAATTTTTGTGTATATATTCTTTTTTCTATTGGTTGCAGGACTTGCTTAATTTCCTGGTGAACAGGAAAGAGAACAGATCATGGTACAAAGGCTCACGAATTGCTGTTTCTGTAAGTTGCCAATCTGACACATCTATTCTACTGAAAATAAAAAATAAAAAAAATTCCTGTTGAGATAAATCTCGCCATTTGAAGAATGAGGTAAAAGTGACTTAAACTGGAACCCAATGTGCATTTTCTTATATAGATAGATCCGGATATATTTTAAAATTGGAATTAGAATTATGTGTGCTATAAGAATATATTTTCTTATTCTATAGATACTTCTCTTGAATAATAAGGTTGATTTTTGTATTTTTATTTCATTTGTATTTTATATAACTAAATTTATGCATTCTATTTCATGAGTTTTTTCTGTTGAAGAAAAGGCTTGGGTACATGCAAATCATTTGATGGAGGCAAGCGATGCACTTAAATTTTATGGCCCGTATGGTATTGAAAAACATTATCTACCAGCAAATAGATATAAGTTGGGACTTGGGAGGAACACAAATTATTAGGAAATGATTGAATAGGAGTAGTAGCTATGCTTGTAACAGATGGCCTAACAAGGATGTTGGAAGTACTTGATGCGAAGAGTCTTTTTTTAAGTATAACACACCGGAATTCGTATCATACAATGGCATGACTTACACCAGAAGGCAAAAAAAATTATTTAACTTGGAGATGGAGGGGAGGGAAGAGCATGAAGATTGGGCACAAACCTTATCTGTTGAAAATTGCCAATAGAATCTTTTGGAGATGTCCAACCACATTGGGAACTCTTAACATAGTTACTATCTTTTAGATGATAAGTTACTCTAACGTAGTTACTATTTTAGATGATAAGTTAATTAGAGAATTAATCGATCATCAATAATCTACTTTATTAGATGATAAGTTACTCTATACTATTTTAGGGGATAGGGAAACATGTTGTAGGGGTTTGTTAAGGGGGTGAGTGGGGAGGAGAAGTGTTTCTTTTTGCTCTTTTTATGGTTTTGGTGGGCAGATTACCCATTGTTTCTTCTTTTTTTTTTTTTTTTAAAAACATGGTTACTATTTTTTATTTCCTTTCGAATGAGTTAATTGAATAGTTAAATTGTTTGACTTTTGGGGCAATTTAATTTATCCAAAATCTTTGTACATTCTTGACAGAGTCAATGCAATACATATACTTGTTTCTTGTCAAATATATTTCCAAAATCCATGGTTGATGGAACATTGTGATTTATGGTCCTCTAGACTGAAAACAACATATCTTCCCCCATTGAACACTATCACCATTGATCAATTATTTTTTCATATATGTAGTTTTCTTGTATATATAGAGATGCATGCAACAATATTTTATTTCTACATTTGTTTCCTTTTTTAATCACATGGAAAGTGTTACTTCTTCTTCTTCTTTTTTTTTTTTTTTTTTTTTTTTTTTTTTTTTTTTTTTTTTTTTTTTTTTTTTTTCTTTTTTTTTCTTTTTTTTTTTTTTTTTTTTTTTTTTTTTTTTTTTTTGTTTTTTTTGGGGGGGGGGGGGGGGGGTTTCTAAACAAGCTTAAAAGGGGTTTTCATTGTGGACTGCAAATATTGAAGAGCAAAAAAAAAAAAAAAAAAAAAAAACTCTTGAATTGGGATGAATCGGACAATTCACATGTGAATCATAATTGATTCAACAAATTTGCTATGGGCCTATGATTAAGTGGACAAAGTAGATTATTTATCAGAAGTAGAATTAACTAACACATTGTTGAGTTGAATTGAGAATGTGGGTCATCATCTAGAACAAAAATAATGAATTATTTCCTTGACTTTGTCTTCAGTCATTTATTTATTAATCATGGTTCTTTTTGAAACACCTGACGCAGAGAAGATTTGAAGTTCGAAGAGGTTAAACGCAAAGTACATGAGATCTATGTGCTTACAAAAATGCTAGGATAATGAAAATAAATGATGAAATGATAATTACTCTCTACGAGTGTTGCATTGGGAGAAAAAATGTCAATGATTTTAGCACAATTAACTACTAATTAGATGATCAACAATCAGATTTGTAGGAACAATAGAGTGTGATATAA
The DNA here is from genome assembly GCA_030144865.1 of Tinospora cordifolia. NCBI lineage: Eukaryota > Viridiplantae > Streptophyta > Magnoliopsida > Ranunculales > Menispermaceae > Tinospora > Tinospora cordifolia. The sequence continues at coordinate 5,911 of JAJIYU010006080.1, read as the reverse complement.
GACTTTTGTGGCAGCCTGTACGTGTTATACTAGGAACACTCCTTGTGAAATTATGATCAAGGCAATACTCAAGTGGCTAGTTGCTTGCTCTGAACATAGGATATAGAATCCATGATCTGAGTAATTGTTCTGTGATTTTATCAATCTTCTTGCTTCTATTGTTGATGTAAATTTCTCTATAAACAGTTATCCTAAAAGTAATTGGAAATTGTTACTGTGCTGATGCAATATTGTTTTTGTTTCATGCCCTAGCTTGGGAGACTTTACTACTTTGGCTAGTTTGGATTTGAAGATAGCTTTTAACAAATGTGTTCTTTGCATGAACAATATAGATGTATTATACCCTTTTTGTTTATGCCTTTATGGAAACTGACTATAGGATTAGAGGCTTCAAATATTTAAAGTAATCTCGATATCTTTAGAATTATTATTATTCTTTAAAGTTGAAGCTTTCAATATGTAAGAAAAGGTGCTTTGGAGATCAATCCTTTGCACAATTCCTTTTTGGTTCCTTCCAAGAATCAAAATTTTTAAGGTGGTTAGTGACTTGAAAGAGAGCTAATGCCTGTGACCTGCTGTAGAGTAGGGAAGGAAATCTTTCATGATGCTTAACTTTTATTGTTGTGTCCTTTGGTGACCAGATGACTGAGTTTTATGATCCATTTTGTTTAGTTTCTATATTGGTCTTTCGTTGAGTCTAAGAGAACTCTCAAGTTACTAGTCCACTCCTTTTAATTTTCAGTTTTGCTCGAGAGTAATAAAATGATATTTGATGATCCTGTTAAACTCAAATTATGTGCTTCCTTGACTTCAACAAGACAGATCGATCTTAAGTATGTGACATTGTTAAGTTCAAACTACTGTTAAGTATTTTATCCAGAAACCAGATTTGGGTTTTAGTTAAAATGATTGTATAGGACATTGGCAATCCTTGATTTAGGCTCACTTATTTTCCCCTCACTAGGACTTACTGTCCTCAGTATTTCTCTACTTTGCTTTGTAAGTTGTAACTAATATATTATCTTTGGTTCATTTTAGAAAACAGAGCAATAGAATAATATTTTAGAATCTCAGAGAAGGATGTGGGACATCGATTATAGCAACCATAATTTTCTAACAAAACTTTACTAGTTTGTATTAAAAATATATGAACTAAAAGTTCTAGTTTTACTTCCTAGATGGGATTAAGTTGTAGTGGAGGTGTTCTTAGTGACTGTGGATCTATGGTGAGAGTTTTCTTATACTATAATTAAGTTTCATGCCTTTTCTTTGTTCGGGGGTATGGTTAGTATTGGCTGGGAGTGGAATAAATTCTTATGATGAAAAGGGTATTGATCAATTGAGTTGGAATGTCATAGTTCATGTGGTAGTGGAGTGATGACTAAGGATGATTTAAGTGTATAATTGCTTAGGTAATATTTATTTAGCTGGACATGCATTCTTCAGCTTTGATTCTTATCTCCGTCTCTCTCTGTTTTTCTTTTTTTATTTTTTTTTATTTTTCAGGATCATCCTCCAGTCTCTTGTTCTTATTTTCTTAGTTTTGCGTTCAACAGTAATAATGAGAATATGGAGAAAGAAAACATACTAAGTTCATGGTTATCTCAACTAAGAGAATACTGCCTCATCATTGATGAAAGACAAAAATCTCGGGTGATCTCTTACTCAAAGGATAATTATTTGACAGGTTTGTTGGTGTTATTATTAATGTCTATGGCATAGGTTACAAAATGGCTCTCCACTATTATTATCATCGGATAGCTTATAGGTGTTTCATAGTAATCCTATTTGCCTGATCAACTCTATATAATAACAACTCATATGAAAATTGTTGACTTGAATTTTAAGTATTAATTTCCTTTCTGTTTATTGTAGAAGCATCATTGTCGCTTAGCTCTGTAGTTGCTCTTATGGTCATGCATCATTCATTGGGGAGTTATGCTATAGATGCTTTGGCTGCTATGGGCAATATCAATCCTAAAGTCGGTCTTCCACTTCTGCTAACCATTCTTTTCTATAATAAGATCTTCTGCAACAAGGACAGGTTTCATGATATATTGGTAAGGTTTTTTTTTTTTTTTTTGAGCTTAATTTATTCATAGTTGAGGAAATTTGTGACTCACATGAAGGACAAGCCTTGCTGCATTTGTAAATAGAACATGGTTAGGTACAAGCCTTGCTGCAATTGTAATTATGTTCTACCCACTCAGTTGAATTTGGAAGAACCACTTCAGAGTCAGGTTGTGGTGCATATATATTGACCCTTCTCCAAACCTCTACTAGTAGAAATCTTTAGTGATGGATATTTAGTTTTTAATTTATTTTCTTCCAGGCTTGCACTTAACTTGGGTTATTGACTTTTTTTGTTTTTCCTTTTGGCTTGTTTAGCTCAATAAGCGTTAATGTTTGTTGCAGCTAAAACTTTTTGAAGTGCTCCCATCATTGGCGTCTAATCCTGCTATGGTGCCACTTGTTGTTCAAACTATTCTGCCAATGCTTAATGATGGAGCAAAATCGTATGTTTTTTATCTGATATATATGTTTCTTAATCTTGACCTGTTGGTAGTCATGAGTTTTTAATTTAGCCATCACCACATTGTGACTTGAAGGGCATGTTTTAAAATTTACAAACAACCTATCTCATGTTTGAAGGTAAGGGTATGTAGACTATCCCTACCCCAAACCTGCAAAGGTGGCTGTGGAAAAGTGAAAGTTTTGGGAAAATAATGCTTTCTTTGGTTATAGATTTTGTACAATTGCTCTTGTGCACAAAGAAAAACTCTTGATTGTATTTAATGATGTACTTGGCGGACTTTCTAATTCTAAAATATTCATAAACTATGTACACAATCTTCCCAATATGTGATATTCCTAAATTACATGCCATGTTACATGTACTATGGTATGGGCGTGGATATAGTTACATATCTATGGCTACAGCTTGTTAATTTTCAAATTAAACGGCATGGGGACTCAGCCATAGTATAGATTCTGCTTGAAAATAAAAACAAACTATATTTAGCATTGCTCTTCATTTGCAATTTTGCTAGTATGGTTCTCTCCACTTGTTTCTATAGATCGTAGAAGAGAGGACATGGCTCTCTCAGTTTATTAGCTATATAAAGTTTAACAAAAGTCAGAGACGACGAATGGACGACTGGACGAGACGACGACTGGACGGGCAACGACGACGACTGGACGAATGGAGGAAGGAATACACAACTGGACGGCAAAAGGTACGCAGGAATGAAGAACGGAGCGACGAACGAAGAAACGGATGGCGAGAGAATTAGAGTGTGAGTGAACGGGGACGAGGTTGGAAAGCAGGATATCAAACTGGGAAGGAAGCAAACCACAAAGGACGACGAAAAGAATACCAAGTTTCCACTGTAGAGGCAGTGCATGGAGAAAATCAGACGAGAACTACGAAGAGTTGGAAGAATGTGCTCATGAAAGGACAGGCGGAAAACAAACAATCTGATACAGATGGATGGATGGTAGTCAAAAAGAAAGGAACGTGCCAGAAAAGAACAAATAAAACATATGAAACCGGAAAAGGAGGTAATCAGTTACCCAAAAAGGAAATCAAGTGATCGGACCCCTAAGAATAGTCAAACGAGAAGTAAAAGCTTTCAATACGGTGTAAGGAAAACGGGAAATGGGGAATGGAAGTATGTATCCTTCCCAACAAGATATAAATATTTTTCTATCTGTTATACTGCTGATAGCGAGGAGATAATCATTCAAGAGGTTACGAAACAGGGGGTATATCATTTTACTCTGACAAAGGAAGCAGCCCGGTGGTTAGAGAAGAGGGTGCAAAATCTGTTGGTGAGCAAAGGAAGGAAGGAAAAAACCAGTGTATTTCGTGGACTGGGGTTAGTTTAACAATGGAGATAATGGTTAATGAAAGAGGCCGGTTTATCAAACTTACAAAGTTTATAAACGGTAAATTTGAGAGTGTAGTCATACCAGAAGAGACTACAACTGAAGCATGGAGAAACCTGTGGAGAGTAGTGGATGTAGTGGTCCAGGAGACATCGAGTAAGTACCTTAAGCAACAGCTTAAGGAACAAAGAAGCCATACAAGAGCAGACCCACTGAAGGAAAACCAGGAGGAGGAAAGTCGGAACAAAGGTGTATAGAAAAGAGAGGAGGAAGGGAAGCGACGGCTCAGGAGGACCAGGGCTACCAAAGGGACTGGCGGACAGCAACACAATGAGGAGACGAAGTTCCTAATCACCAGAACATCTGACGAAACTCCATGGAAGGTGGTGGAAAGGTCGATTTGGCAGATGTTGAAGAAAGAAATTTGCATTCGAAGACTAGACATCGCAAGAGGTATGATCTGTTGCAGGGAGAAAGAAGACATAGCGATCCTTAGCATGAACATTTTCCAAACACTCCTCGGTGGCTTCTATATCGAAGAATGGGAACAAGGTCAGTACGATGGAGAGGCGAAAGTCGCCTACAGAAATAGCTGGATGGGCGTGGAAGGAATCACACCAAGCAAATGGAACATTACCATGTTTGATAGGATCGGTGAAGCATGTGGGGGGCTTCTTGATATTGCTAAAGTTACAATCTCAAACAAATCGATGGAGATGGCGTTTCTTCGTCTAAAAGGGCATGAATCTAGCTTTCTACCAAAAGAGTTCAAGATCTACGACGACGAAGGAATCCAGGAATTGCGGCTAGTGGAGTTGGAACGTAATTGGGCGATGGAAGTGAAGGAGTTGCGTATGCAGATTTTGGAGAAGTTTGCGGATGATCATAGGGATGGCTTAAAGCACGCCGGGAGATGGCGATTCAGTGGCCGGCGACAGTCGGAGATTGAGATTCTGAGCAGCGACGACGGTGACGCGATACTCGAGGAAGACGATGAGGACCAACTGACGTCAGAACAGGGGTCAGACGGCGGAGCAGGAGACAGGTACATGCGGTACAAGGAAAAAGGAAAAGCGATTGCTTGGGAGTCGACAGATGGCACAGACGGCAGATGGGGTGCCAGGAAAGGTCGCAGTAATTCGGACCCAGGTCGGTACTGGAAGGACCTAGATAAAGGCGTAATGGGCGGGTTTAAAGCACAGGGTCATATGGAAGTAACCGCGGATATCGAGTACGGGCCAGGACAAAATATAACTGCAAGAGACCACCAAGCAGCCCAAGTCAATCGGGCCGAAATAGGTGGGCCAGGTCTGGATATCAGACAGACAAGTGTGGTGGGCCAGAGACTTAAAGAAAATGAAAAGAGGCCCGTTTTAAGAGTCTACACCAGGGCCCCAAAAGGAGAGATACGGGAGAAAAAGGCCTCCTTGCCTATTGGGAGGCCCAAAAGGCAAAGGAGTCGACGTCAGACTATGACTCGGATGCTGATCTGCAATCTTTCGAACAACAATACAAACCATTTAGACTATCAGAGTCGAAGAATACAGTTGTTGAGATGACGAGTGACGAAGAAGGATTAGCAAAGGAAATGGACCAGGGAGGAGGAGATCAACAAGACCAGGTATGTTTTTATATACATAACTCTTCTCAATCTGACTCTTCTGCGGGAACGGGGGGTTCTGGGCACAGTTTCATCCCACCCACGCCAAATGACAGTTCAGCTAAGCAAAAAGCTGAAACCACAAAGAGTCACATACACGGCGGGGAAGAAAAGATGATGAATAAGAGAACAGATACAAAGATTTATAGAATAGCTTAGCAGGAAGAATTTGAAAGAGCTCGTGTGTTCCTGGAATCAATCAACGCACAGTTGATTGTAGTTCAATGATAGTTTTGGGAAGCTGGGTTTTATTTTCTCTATGAAGATCTTTAGTTGGAATGTCAGGGGATGCGGGTAGAGGGAGAAGCGGAGGCTCATAAAGAAGGCCATTTTTGCTTCTAAAGCTGATATAGTGGCCATCCA